>CAKNXH010076323.1:0-19868 GCA_932178445.1 Andricus quercusramuli | reverse complement strand
AATAATCTTCTAATGGGATAATAGTGATTATTTCATCAGTTGAAAATGGTTTATTTATTCTTTTTGAAGTCTCAAGAAGAAGCAGAAAAAACTGAGGCTGCGGTGCGGTAAACCGACATAACCTCAATGCGATATTAAAGAATAATCACCTCAAATGAAATAGGAGTGATTGTCTTTTAGTTGAAAATTGTTTTTTTATCCTTTCTGATGTACCAATGATGAATGGACAAAACTAAAGTTGCATTACAGCAGCAGTGACATAACCTCAATGCAACATTCGACATAATAATCGCGAAATTGAATTATACTGGTTATCAGTCAGTCAATAATTGTTTCTTTGTCCTTTTTGATGTATCAAGGACAAATAGACAAACCAACCTAAGGTTGCATAAGTAGCGACCCCAACATAACCTCAATGACAACGGGAAAATTGAATCGACCAATTGCTTGATCATGATTATTGGTGACACTGACTCACACCAATCTTAGATATCACCTCAGGCTTCAACAATTATAATTACCTGGAGGTGCTCATTCCACCAGGATAGTTTAAATTTTGATCGAATTTACGTGGTCGTTGTGCATGATAGATGTAAGATAATTGATTACGTAAATCAATTGACCATGCTTGACTATTTTATTACTTTGAAATTTGTTGATTGTACGTTGAAAATTGTATTGTATTTTGAATTTTGAATTGTGCTGGGGAATTGGAAATCCATTCAAAATGGCGGATGAGCGGGAAATTGAAATCCCACCTTACGTGTTGTCGATGTCGGAGTATGACCTTAGGCAATTCTTGGGTTAAAGAAGGCTTGATCTAACGGGATCCCTAGAGGTTCTACGGGCCCGGGCCCCGCGGTCCCTGAGAAGGACAGTTTCGGAACCGGAAGTGCCCTGATCTTCGGAATTCGAACCGGAAATGGGCATGGGATGTATGCACGGCTCGGTCAAATTACAGGATGTCATCAATGACATTGTGGGCCGGGTATTACTCCACACAGAGAGAAACCCCTTGCGTAGTGGTAGTGAGGCGCATCTCTACGACGAATGTTTGGGTGCAGCCCGGAGAATATTCGAATCTCCCGCCTTCGGTATAGGGAGGCATATAAGTAACGGGCCCCTTGAACCACAGCGTACACCGTCATACCTTGGTGCAACTAGAATCCATACTTTGGTCACTAGTACCTCCTCCGTATTCTGTTATACGAGTCCATTAATGACCTCGACCACGTACCTCCCACCAAAAGTATTGAAACAATGGGTGGTTGCGTTGTGGGATACCTCCCCTGTCCCTACGATACCATTACCGCGCAAGCACCGTCACGAAGTGTGGGGTCGGTGTGAGCCTTCATCGCTTCACAACATGTGGACATTCAAAATGGAGCCGCTTCACCGTTTTTCACAAATCCTCGCTCGCGCTTTGAGGGGGTGAGCCTCACAGAAACCAGTCTGCATATGGGATGGGAAAATAATCCGCTGACCTCATCGTCCCAACGCAACCAAATACAAACTCCGTCAACTCAGGAATGTATTCAGCCGGTTGATGGTTACCGTAATTTTGTTTCGACCAACAGTTCAGTCTTCGCGTCGACTAGGGCATCACTTGGGCTAGGGGCAAATTTTGTAGCATCTACGCCATTTTCGGCGGGACCGCAGAGATTCAGTCCCTATTTTCAACAGACCACTATTGCGATGCCTCCCTCAACCCTGTCACCGTACTCGTCAATTTTTGCGCACCCAAATTAGTCAGGAGGGGCTAGGCCCCCTCAAACCCAGTACTCCCATTCTGAGTCCCAAAATAAAACTGTGGACACTATTGTGAAGAAATGGGGAAAAACGTTTAGTGGGAATGAAGAAACCAGCGCAGAAAATTTCTTGACAAGGGTGGAGGAGGAACGTTCGGTCTCAGGCCTTACTGATGAGGAATGAATGATAGGGATTCCATTCATTCTTGAAAAATTACGCCTGCAATGGTTCCGTTATAACTCTCATGCCTGACCGACCTGGCAACATTTCAGAACTGCATTCCTAATGATGTACGGAGACATCAGTTATCAATGGCGTCTTGAGGAACAAGTCGCCACTCGTTATCAGGGTCATGATGAAAGGACCTCTGATTTTCTAACCTGCTTGCAAGGTTTGTTTCTGAAGTTTCAATGGCCTGTTACCATGCAGGAACAGATGGACAGAGCCCATCGTAATCGCAGACCTGATCTTACTCCTAGCCAGGAATATTCATTCTTTTCTGAATTAGCTCATGCCAAAAACCCGATACATTCTCGTGGAGCAGGTAGGACATACTGGTCGAAGCGAATCGAGCGGGGTCACCTCCACTCTTAAGTCCTTGGTGAGTGTATTGGTAAAGTTAATGGACAAACTGGGCACCCAGGCCTCTCCACATGACAAGCCTGATTCGGGAAATGGTAGTCAAACCAGAAATAAAAATTAACACCGTCCCGAAACCAATAAGGACGAGACTCACAATGAAGAGGGTTTGGCGCAGGCCTCAATTAAGCCTGATTTCTCAAGACGGAGTCCACCTCCAAGAAAGAGGGTTCTGCTATAGTTGTGGCAAGCACGGACAAGTAAGGCAGACTTGTGATTCTGCTCATTGTCAGGAAAACCACTAAAAGAGGGTCGTCTCAGGGTTGACGCCACTCCTTCTCTTTCCAGGCAGACCCTCATTTCTGCTATTAGTGAGATACCTCAATCAACCCCTCCAAGTTCGATTACTAAACCTGAAGTAACTCAGAACTTACCTTCTGAAATTGAACTTGAATTAACTCAGAACTCATCTTCTGAACTTGAACCTGAATTGAATCAAAAATTGTCTTCTGAAAATCAGCCTCATGTTCTCATTCGTTCTTCAAAATCGCTCTCTCGTTCTAAATCATACCCATCTTTGAGTGATGGACTTACCAAACTCTCACATGTTTAGAGAATAAATAGGCAGCTCAATAACAGCTCTTCTGAAACAAGGCTTGATTTTCTATCAGGGAGTGGTACCAACTCGAGACCCTACGTCAGTATAGTTACAGATACTCAGTTGCGGTGGCTATAAGTTGGATTGCTCGAAGGCAGGCGCGGTCATGATGGCCAATGGCACTATTGAATCTGTCATTGGTGAGGCATGTCTGCCGGCCACCTTTTTAGGAACCACTCATTTAGTGAATTTTAAGATCATACCTGGGCTAACTGATACTTGAATGGTATAAGAAAATTGAGACCCGATAAGTTAAAGGCCGCAAAATTTGTCGAGCATGTGACCGACATGCAAGTGCATCCTCCTGTTCTTTAGAGGAATCATCGTATGTCACCTAAAGAGTGTGACGCGTTAATTGCCGAAGCGAATAAATTAACTGAGCAAGATTTAATTGAGCCTTCAAATAGTGAGTGGTGCAGCCCGGTGGTAATGGCCCGTAAACCGCACGATAATTACCGTCTGTGTATAGATTTTCGACGGTTTGATGAGGTGTCCAAGAAAGATGCGTATCCGATTCCGTTTATGGCGAAAATCTTGGACCGCTTAAATTCTGCTCGATACATCTCCACCCTAGATCTGAACAAGGCTTACCATCAGATCCCTCTAAGTGAAGATAGTAAGCCGATCACGGCCTTTACTATCCCAGGAAAGGGGCTATACCAATTCAAACGCATGCCATTTGGTCTCACCGGGGCTCCAGCAACCTTTCAACGGTTGATGGACAAGGTCATCACACCGGACATGGGACCACACGTATTTGCGTACCTAGACGACGTGATCGTGGTAGATGAAACCTTTGACGAGCACTTGTACTGGTTGGAGCGGACCATTAGGCGTTTAAATGAAGCGGGACTGACGCTCAGCCTAGACAAGTGTAAATTCTGTCAAAGGGAATTGAAATTTTTGCGGTTCAAGGTGAACAAAGATGGGTTAGTAGTAAGCGATGATAAGGTCCGTCCCATACTTGAGTATCCTCAACCCAGAAATGTTAAACAAGTGAGACGTTTCATAGGAGCTACCTCACGCAGGCGATTCATCAAGGACTACGTTAGAATCTGTGAGCCACTCACTTGTCTAACCAAGAAAAATTACAATTTCTCTTGGGGAGATTGGCAGGAAGAGGTATTTCGGACTATAGAAACAGCCTTGGTGTCATCGCCTGTATTGGCGTACCCCGACTTCAATCTACCATTCTGCAAGTAATTTTGGTATAGGGGTTGTAATCACCCAACTTCAAGACAAGCCTCCGATGGCTATACAATCTCAAAAATCCGACAGGTAGATTGGCGCGCTGGGCGTTGGATCTCCTAGAATATGGCTTCGAAATCTTCCATCGAAAGGGATCAATGCATCAAATGCCGGATGCACTATCCCTCATGTTCGAGGATGGAGAAATCGACCATATTGCGGCCATGATGCCTATCGAGGATGAATGGTATGCCATGCGGCGTGAGGAGGTGTTGAAGTTCCTAAGAACCTCCAGTCTGACCTGATACAGGAAGTGCACTGCAGGGCTGAAGCCGGCCATTTAGGTGTAGAGAAGACCTACCATCGTGCCGCTATTCGATACTATTGGCCTGGCATGGTGAAGGACATCATGTCTAATCATGTCTAATCATCATGAACCAAAGAATAGTCCATCCAGGAGCCGTGGACAGTCGTGGCAACCGATGTCATGGGTCCTTTCCCTCGAAGTAAACAGTGATATGAATACCTACTAGTATTCCAGGACTTATTCTTGGAATGGATCGAGTTGGCGCCGTTGGAAAAGGCCAATTCGGAAAGCATCAATAAAGCTTTCCTTGAATTAATCGTAACAAGGTGGGGAACACCTAAGGTGCTCCAATCGGACAGTGGCACGGAATTCAATAATAATGCGGTGAACGACCTGGCTGTGGAATTTGGTATACACCGATCGTTCACACCACTTTATCATCCTCAGGTTAATCCGGTGTAGAGAACCAATAGAGTTGTGAGAACTATGATCAGATCATTCATTGACGAAGATCATAGAAATTGGCACCTCCACCTCAATGAGTTCCGATTTGCCTATAATACGGCACTTCATAGTACCAACCGAGTGACTCCAGTGTTTCTAAATTTGGGTCGGAAGCCCCGTCCGCGAAGAACTATTCGCAGTTTTAGGGAGGGGGAGGCCGAGTTGCCACTGCCTGACCTTCAAGTCTGGACAACTCGGATGGCACGATTAAAGCAGTTGAGGGAACTGATGACGAAGTTCCAAGATCAGGCTTTCTTGAGACAAGCGAGATACTATGATAGGAATCATCGCGACCAACAGTTTAAGGTTGGCGATAAAGTCAAGATGCCTAATCAAGTGTATTCCAAAAAGGGAACTCACGTGTCGTCCAAACTGGCTCCAAAGTTCAGTGGGCCATTCATTGTGGTAGAGGTTATCTCACCACTATTTACAAGCTGGCGTCGCTAGAAGGAAGATTGGCAGGGCGATACCACGCTTCCCACCTTCAAAGATATGTCGAGGACCCCGAAGACGAACCGAGTAGTCCGGAGGAACTGGCCGAACTCGACAGAATGCTATTGGAGATTCACGATTCGGACTCCGAATTGGGGCAGGTCGACAATGAGGAAGAGACGCTGGAGCATTCCAAAAGCACTGTCAACGGGGAGATGGAAGATACTGGTCCCCATTCAGACACAGGCAGAGATAATCGTGAGACTACGTACCCGCTCCTATTCTCAATAGGGGCTCGGTGGAAACACCGATGGAAAGGCGAACGGCGACTTGTTATAAGCTAAGAAAGACAACAAAAAAAGGGTGGGATAGATCAGTTCTTATTGGGCAACATGCTTGCATTTGTTCCAGCGATTCCGCACGACGAGTTGGTGCAACGACTGCGGGCATCCAGAGCGGCGGGACACGACACCGTCTCCACCTCAGCGGCGCCCACTCGCCACTTTGGGCTGGACACACCGGAGCCGGTAGAAGAAGGAGCGGTGGGTGATGCCATCGCCTCTACGACGACTCAGCAGGAGCTGAAGAAAGCATGGTAGGTCTCGGACCTGGAGTGGGACCATACACTCCTGGAGGGAGCGGTGAACTGCGCAGCCCTGGTCCAGGCCGAGATTAATGCGGGGCGTATGGGGCTTCAGGAGCCCGGAAAAGAAGAAGCTGCGCCGATAGATGCGGGGATTGTCCCGCAACCCACCACCATGGAGGAACGGGTCCGAGCAAGGATCCGAAACGATCCCTCGTTCCGCCGAAGGAGGCGCCGACGCACTATATGGGGGGAAACGAAGGCCAACAAGTGATACTGTTGTAAGTACGGGAGCACTGACCACAAGTCGCACCAGTGCCCCTGCTGAAGTGAACCCCAGCGGAGGTAGAGACAGTGTGTGAGACCGGTGCAGGGGCCAAGGCCCCACAAATAACAAATTATTTCACTAATCCTCTGAATTTGTTCATTTGCATGATTAAACTTAAGCTAGCTGAGTGATTATCCTTAAGTAATGTAGAATACGTAAACTCATTAGAATAGTAGAATAAGCAATAATCTCGGCATATTGGAGTTATTCCTAGTAGCAATAATTAAGTAAGCATCAAAACAGTATATAAGTAAGACTAAACTCGAAGGTGAAATACCATATCGGGCCGGCCATAGATCGGACCCACTAAATTCAAGTGACTATCAGGAGAATTTTTTTTCTGTTGTTATCAATGACTGTCAAACATTTTTTTTTCGCCTTCACATTTGGATACACCTGTGTATGATGGTGCATGGAACTAGAGGTCGGGCAGTTTACCATTTTCAACTGATTTGTTTACTGCACGTTTTGACAAACAGAACAAGACAGAGGGATGATAGGGACCCGCCTGGTATTCGTACCGGTGGGCCGAATCTTGTAGAGGGGGAGTTGTGACGGGGTAATTTGTACCCCGCACAAATACAATCAAAAATGTTAAAATTTAATTTAACATTTATGTGCGATATGAGCTTAGAGTCACGAATCGCAATCACAGTTTTTGTAATAACAATCACGAGACTAGCCAACAATATGAGAGTTCGATGGCTAGTCTTCAAGGAAAGCGTGACATTTATTATCTATAACACATAACCTGTCAAAACTAGGGAGGTTGGGTCATCCGACGGGAACCCGAATACTTGCTAGACCACAGGGTTCCCAATTATAATGAGTGCAATATTTCTGTTAATTCTGGTTCGTACTATTTTCTTCGTTTCATATTTCAACTCGAGTGACAAGGGTGGATCTACCACCCCACACAACAATAACAACAACTGTCAGTGCATACGAGGGTGCCTGCACGGGAGATCTGCTGTCGCCAGGGACTAAGAAGAGGAGATTTTTTTGGCGCATGCATAGTGGACGGGATTCCCATACGTACAAAAGCGCTCGGAAAAACTAGGAGCAAGCTGGCGCAGAGAATCTGCGCGGGGAGCCAAGCCAGCCACCCCTGGACCATCGACTAGCGGGAGATCTCGAGGTTCCGCGTGGCACAGAACGCACCTTGACTATGCGCCGCCACGCTCTGGGTTACGGAACTTGGCAGTTGTCCTTTTCCTTCGCTCGTCCTCTCACTCGGTTGTTTGACGCTCGTACTCGGGTGGCGCTCCGACTCCTATGAGAGGAAGAACGGGGACGCCACTCTTAAAATATTAATTCGTCATTCTAAGCTTAAAGAGAGCACTATGGCTGCCGACCAACAAGGAATAGATTTTTGGATAAATTATATTGGATATCAAAAATTGACAAAAAAAATGAGAGGTCGAGCCCACGGAGGAAGGTTACTGCCAGGTAGGTCCCCTCTTAAATACTCCTTTTGTCTTGTGTAATCAATTCATTGTTTCAACGACGTGTGTCGAGTCAGTAGACACAAGCCGTTGAAATCTGTCAACTGCCGACCTTGGTCAAGGTCACGGAAGTAGAGTCAGTGAGCGTCGCATATAAATGAAACTCGGTTTTCGTAATAATAGATTTTGAGCGGGGCAAATCCCCACTCGTTATAAATTCATAGCAGTTAATAAATATCGGTCTTGCTTAGGCAATTAATTTTGAGCGGGGCAAAGGCTCACTCGTCTAAAATCATCGTCGGTAATGACTGTCGAGTTATTGTAATTTTGTTGAGAATGCTCATAGAGCCCACTCGAATTAATTTCCGGATTTGAAGTTATGTAGCAGTCAATTTTTTCATAATGAATTATAATAGTGTTTGAACATTGAAATACTGACTATTAATCTTTTAACCTCTCACTGCGTCATCCCCTTACTCCGCCTCTCTACTGGAGTTATCGAGCACACTATGCGTATTCAGAAAGAGTAACAATTGTTTTGGTAGTTTTAATTACCAAAAAATTACCTGGCGCCCCTCAGGCTCAATTCGATATATCAAAATTTAAACTATCAGTAAGAATAGGCTTATAATATATATATATATATATATATATATATACATATATATACATATATATATATATACATATATATACATATATATACATATATATATCCGAAACGAGAAGTGCCAGATTTTCTGGAACTACGATTTTCGGGCATCAGTCTCCGTTGCGCACTCGAGGCCTGACATTGTTCTCCAAGACTTCGAGAAACGAACTATATTCGTGATCGAATTCTCGGCTCCGTCCGAATACAACATCACTGCCAAGGAGAAGTAAACAGAGGAGAGGTTTCAAGACCCTGAAAGCGAACTGCAACGACTACACTCAAAATATTTGGTTAAAGTAATTGTCTTCTGAATGGTTCGTAAGCTTAAAGCCATACCCGCGTGCCAAAAATATGCCAAGGCACTTGCGAGATATACGCAGAAAGCTGTCATCCTTGGGTCGCTTCGTGTCCTCAAGACACACAAGGGTTTCGCCGGCCTGTCGTTGTGATTTCCTCGTGCCCTGTGACCACCCATCTCACGGGTGTGAGAAGTGGCCATAGGTGTATTTTACCGCGGTTCTACTGGGGGCCATTGACATTTCCTTTTAGATGGCAGTTGCTCTTAGTGGTACCCTGCGGTGGTTGTTTAACTTTTTTTTAAAATATATATATATATATATATATATATATATGTGATAAAAAAATAATCATCAATATCAATAAAATCGATGTGAACGAGAGAAGTGAGCGAACGTTGGATCTTTTACTGCATTCTTATTGGTTGACTCTAAGAATTGAATATCGCAATGTAAAAGTCCGCGAAATCGGAAAATATAAAATGAGAAGAAAACTATCATGAAATAAAATAAAATGACTGAAACAATTACTATCTTGACATAATAGAATTTTATACGAAAATTAATTTACGTTAGTCAGATTAATTTTATTTAATTACACGAAAAAGAAAATACAATATTTTGATTATGATTCACAAGAAGAGAAAGAGAGAGAGAGAGAGAAAGAAGGTGCTCGCGCGTGTGTGTGCTGTGTCCGCAGCGATGCCAATGTTGGGGGCCACGTGCTGGTTGCCTGCAGTTGGCGCGCAATTCAAAATAGGTACTCAAAATCGCTTTATCAGAATATTATATCAGGGGATTCAGGAATTCAACTGGCACAGTGAGAGCCTATTCTCAAATAAAAGAGATTTTAGAGAAAGAAGAGTGGGATCCTTCGAAATTTCCCGAAATGGTGCAAATAACAGAATTCAAAGAAGAAGAGCACGGGCAACTTTTGCAAGAAATATCAATTGGACAAAACCAATACGATAAACTGAATGTCAAACAGAAAGAAATTGTAGATTTGATTCTCTGAGTTGCGGAAGGATGTCATACTTTCTGGAAATGTTTTTGCATTGACGGACCAGGAGGATCAGGAAAAACTTTTGTTAATTACTCTGTTCTACTTATTGAAAGCTCGAGGTAAAATATTTGCACGATGGCCTTCACCGGAATTGCTGCGACATTACTTCCTCATGGAAAAACAGTGCACAAAACTCTTGGTTTTCCAGTTCCTCTATTTGCGGACTCGACTTCCAACATTTCAGCTCAGTCAAGAAAAGGAATAAGATTAAAAGAAGTAGACATATTCATTTGGGACAAAGCACCGATGGCACCACGTTTTGCACTGTAAGTTATGGACAGAACATTGCGTGATTTCATGTCTAGTGACTTGTCATTTGACGGAAAGATTGTTGTTTTGGATGGTGAATTCAGGCAATTGCTGCCCGTAAATGAACGAGCAACTCGCAGTGAAACGGTCAACTCATCAATCAAATTCAGTACTGTGTGGAACTGTGTCAGAATTCACTGTTCATTGGAAAACATGCGAGCTTTAACAAAAGAAAAAGTGTTTCCTCAATTTCTTCTTAGTATGGGCAATGGCACTTTGAATGAAAATTCGGAAAATATTCAGATTCCCGATAGATGTATTACGGATATCAATTCTGATTTAGTTGCAGATACATATGTTGATGTGATCAAAAACAAAGAATACAGAATTGCGTCAAGACACGCTATACTTTCTATATTAATAATAATAATTATTAATTGTAATTATAACTTATAATTTATAATTTACTTGATGAAGGAACAGAACAAATTTACACCTGTATAGATAGTACGGAAACAACGGGCGATGAAGGAGACATCAATCATGAGGCCATACTGACGGAATATTTGAATACTTTGAATCCTCCCAGCTTGCCACCTCGTGAATTGCGATTGAGAAAATACGCAGTGATAATGCTGATAAGAAATCTAAGTATAAGTGAAGGACTTTGCAATGGGACTAGATTGTTCGTATTAGAATTTTCTCCCAACGTTTTGTGATGTGAAATTTTGACAGACAGTAGAGCGGGCGAAATCGCTTATCTCAATCGGATAATACTGCATTGTGAAAATACTCATCCATTTTCATTCAAAAGGAGACAATTTCTAATAAAAGTAGCATTTGCAATGGCAATCAACAAAGCACAAGGTCAAACTTTTGAAATTGGAATGGATCTAAAAAAAGATGTTTTCAATTACGGACAGCTGTACCTAGCTTTTTCAAAAGTTACCCTGGCGAAAGTATAAGATATCAATTCCTTCCGAACCAATCTGAAATCATCCGAATCATTTCGGAATCTGTATCCGAACCAATCCGAGTCAATTCGAACCAATACGAAAAAATTTCTAGATTTCGTTCGATCCAAATCAGTCAAAATATAATCCGACTCAATGCGAATAAATCCTAACCAAATTTTCAATCCGAATGAATCCGAACTCTAGCATTGGTTCGGATACAGATTCCGGAATGATTCGGATTGGTTCGGAAGGAATTCCTATCCGATACTTTCGCCAGTAGTCCGGGGAAATTAGACTTTTTTCCAGAAAAAAAAGGTATAGTTTTTTTTTCCTTCACAATCATGTCCCTGAAGGCATTAGAAATGAATACCAAAAAAGTTCCCCATCAGATCGGCACCGCATACACCCCTAGCCTCGAAAAACATCCCTTAGACGGGTAGTAGCGCTCGTTTTTGGCTATTATATGCGAAAGGGTGCGTCGGAGGATAAAAATGAATAGAGGTGAAAATATTTATAATAGAATTTGGAATAAAAAAGGTTCTGTACACTTTTGATGGCCATAGGTGATGCGTAATCAGCCCCAGGATCGGGGGGGATGTTTTAGCGTATGGTGCGAAACGTACTCGCGCGCTTAGTTTTCGGCCCATAACTCATAAAAGGGTAGTTTTTGGACAAAAATGCATGGGAGAAAATTTGTAGAGCAGAAAATTTCCTTTTAGCACCAATACATTTTTTTTGGATTACGTTGATTTGGAAAGTCATTATTATTATTTTTTCACAGTGCACGTACAAGCACTGGGATCTCATTTCCACACCACCCCTGCAGTAATGTTTTTGGTGCGTTTTTTGTATTGTGGTCTCCCCTATAGGCCTATTCCACTGATCATTGGTTGATAATATTACTCGGAATAAAAATTATTTTCTTTTGTTGATAAAATTTTTGGCATTATATTGGGATTTCACCGGTACTTGCGATCTCTTTAGATAAAGGAACACTTCGCAATTTGCAAATTTCTTGATCTAGAACCTTGTTTGCCGGATTTATGCATTTTATTCCACCCATGGAATGAAATGTACCTTTCCCAGTTAAGTTTTTTATGTTGTAATCCGCGTTGTCAAAAATATACTGGAAAAAGGAATTTATGTCTAAATCAGGTTTCCAAGATTCATCAGCCGATGCTTCAAATAGCGTGACATCCTTGTAGCTTGAGCAGAAACCCAAAGCTGCAACTGCATTTACAATATTTTTTGACGCAACTTTTCTGAATAAAAATACCGCCAGAGAAAGTAATAGGCAAGAAATAAATGAGCGAAGTCTTGTTGCTGCAGTTATAGCATGACTGATGGCTATACACTTTTTTTTTGCAATTTTTCAGCATTAGTTTTTTCACCTTCTATGATAACTGTATCTAAAAATTTACGCAATGAGGGTACAACTGAAGCATTTGCTTCACACATAAAGTCCTGAAATCTGGGTAATCTGTTATATGGAGTGCTTCGAATATCTTCTTGTACTATATGTCCCGCTGTAGTCACAATTCTCATACCTTCTTCTTCTTCATTGCCTAATCGACTTGTATACCAACTATTTATGACTTTAAATCCCGATCCGCGGAAGCAAACAATTGTTGGTTTGGCTCGAGTTTTAGCAAACATTACCTGATCCCCATAAGTAGTAAGAAATTTTGCTTCTAATGTTTTTTCTGTCAACGATGATCCATCGGGCATATGCTCTTCAATTTTTCTGATCAATGCCTTAAGTGTGAATTGACATTCATTACTCTAATCAATAAAGGAGCTTAGTTCACCGAATGCAGACACCAAATTTTGATCTTCAGGTCTACCTATTCTCTTAGTTAAGGATGGAATCTTTGCAAATTTAACATAACATTTTTTATGGTAACGAGCATCTTCTTCTATAAGGCATGATACGCTGTTTATCCGTCTTGAAACTTCCTCACCCCATTCGTCCTTCCGGCTTGTAGCATCCATTGAAATCTTATCTTTGAGACTTATACTACGTACCATGTAAATGGGGTTACGTAGGGTTTTCATTGTCTTTTTTTCTGCTTCTGGGTACCAATTTTCGCCACAAAACAGGCATTTTCTCTTGATTTTTAAATATTTCGGCAGACCGCAAAACTGGATTATTCTAACCTGGATCTTTTTGTGATGTTTTTAAATCTCGATTAATATTACGCTGCTTAATATACTCCCTTCTACATATTGTATGTACTTCTATCGAGTCGACCCTTCGTAATAAGTTCATGTATCCATCTTTGCGAATTTCACTCACTCGCCTAAGATTGTCAATTCCACTTTTTACTTCGACTGTCTCACCTACACTCAAACTTTTTTCGCATATAAAACATTTACTTGTTGAAGCCATGATGAATTTCGAAACACAACTGCCTCATAGTACTTCAGCCTCATTACTGCTTATTCTGTAGAACAAGTGCATATAGAGAGGGTCGCTTTCTTGAATATACAGGGTGTAGTATTTATGGGGTTGCGTATACGAAGAAGAGTTTATCCCGTCAGTTGAGGATGCTTGGGACCCTTAAAAACGAGTTCACCACGTACAAGCCATTCCCACCCGCAGATGGGTCTGGACCCTTATAAAAAATCTCAAGTGGTCCAGCCTAGCGCGAGTCTAGCCTCTTATCGTCACTCCAACTTTCACTTTTCATGAGATATATTTTAAAATATAAGAGTTCAAGGGCTGAGTAAAGCAATCTCTAACAGAAATAATGAGTTTTATAAGAAAACTTAAAAATACGATTTTTGAATTGTTATATATTTAACTATGGACTGTTAAATTATATTTTCGAAAGAGTTTGAACTTTCGTTTGTAAACCGCAATAAAAAAACGCAACAAAATCTCTACCTCAGGGGTGGTGTGGAAATGAGATCCCAGTGCTTGTACGTGCACTGTAAAAAAATAATAATAATGACTTTCCAAATCGATGTAATCCAAAAAGAATGTATTGATCCTAAAAGGAAATTTTCGGCTCTACAAATTTTCTTCCATGCATTTTTGTCCAAAAACTACCTTTTTATGAGTTATGGGCCGAAAACTAAGCGCGCGAGTACGTTTCGCACCATACGCTAAAACATCCCCCCACTCCTGGAGCTGATTACGTATCACCTATGGCCTGTACATCAAAAGTGTACAGAACCTTTTTTATTGCAAATTCTATTATAAATATTTTCACCTCCATTCATTTTTATCCTCCGACGCACCCTTTCGCATATAATAGCCAAAAACGAGCGCTACTACCCGTCTAAAGGATGTTTTTCGAGGCTAGGGGTGTATGCGGTGCCGATCTGATGGGGAACTTTTTTGGTATTCATTTCTAATGCCTTCAGGGACATGATTGTGAAGAAAAAAAAACTATACCTTTTTTTTCTGGAAATCGACCTTTTTCGAGCTAATTTCCCCGGACTACAGGGTAAATCTTGGGATTCATTAAGCGTTTATTTAATTAGCGACACAATAAAAAATGACAAGAAAATAAAAAATTACGTTTTTCAAGAGATTTTTGCCTAGTTAGAAAACTCCGTCTCTCAATATATTCGAAAAGTTTGATATAGTATAATATATGAATATAATGAAATGTCTACCGTAGACGGAAATTCAATCTATATTCGAGATGGAAATAATTAGGTTCGATATTTTCAATAAGTATTTAGCCTTAGAAATGGAGCTTTATTTAAACAGGTGGCATATTGCTTCCACTTTATCTAGATTTTATGAATAATTCAATTAAAAAATGCTTTGAAAAGTATTTTAATGAATCTTAATTTACATTTAAATGGATTTAAATTTGAGTGCTCTTAAATAATAATGCCACAGAATTTCCGCGCTTATAGCGCTCGGTATGTTCTAGTATATCAGATTATTCATGCATATACAATGATATAATAGTAAATAAGAACGGCAATAATAAATAATCTTCCAGATTTCAAGGTAAAATTTAACATTCTTCGCAAATTGTGAAAAAGTGCTCTGCTTTCATCTGCTATAACTCGTAAACTATTAATATGAGAAAAATTTGTTTATGACAAAAGTGATAGGAAATTGTGTGTTCTGCAACTTTTCATGAAACTCCTTTTGCTCTAAAGTGCTTTTGAAATGAGATATTTCCAAAAAACGAAATTTCGGTTGCCATTTTGGCCGCCATTTCGTTATTAAGAGCCTGATTTGTGGAATCTTTTTTGGCTCCCCAAATTGGCCCAAATTGGGGCCCCAAAATGAAGATAATTGCCAAGTTTAATCTTATTTTGACCTTTTGCAAGATAAAACTACATATTGACTGGACTAATATATTTTTGACGTAATGTATCAATAGTTACTTGACACTCAGGGCTTTGTAGTGAATAGTAAATATTAATATAACATTGCAACGCATTTACAACATCCTTTTGGATCCGTATGACGCATTATGTAACGTTCACGAGAGGATTCAGGATAATCCCTTGACCATCTTCTGATCATCAAGCTTATCTTCCTCCTTCTCTTCTCCCTTATCTATCTCATTCTTCTCCTTAACATCCTCTTCCTTGTCTTTCGCCACATGCTGTTCCATATGCTCATCATTTTTTCCTAACTTCAACATTGTGCTCAAATTTTTTGCTTAATGTGTCTTTATTCAGAGTCTCAAAACATAAATTATTTCTTTATGAAACATGCATGCTTTCAACCCTTTTCGACGCCTGTGAGGTGGGGCTAAAGCTCTACTTTTTACTGCCTAGGGACTGAAAAGTGACGTCAGAAATGAATAATGAAAATTATGCATCTATGAGCTCGCATTTTATGATTATCAGCCCACTAACCGTAAAAACTGTGAGGAAATTTTGGTTGCAGATAATAGAATTTTGCGGTCATTTATGGAAAGTTACCATATATACCTGTAAAATTACCACCAATGACCGAAAATTTCATAAATTTCCGGAAATTTATAGAAATTTTAAAAAATCAATTTTGGGTAAGTTACGATATATTTATGGAAAATTTTTTTAATGAACCTTCGGTAATCTATGGTGAGTCACCATATTTACCTGTAAAATTACCAAAAATGACAGTAATTTTTCATAAATTTCCGGAAATTTATGGAAATTTAAAAAAATGAATTTCGGGTAACTCATTATAAGTTACCATATATGGTTGTAAAATTACCATAAATGACCGAAATTTTTCATGAATTGCCGGAAATTTATGGAAATTTTTGAAAATTAATTTTGGGTAAGTTACCATATTTACCTGTAAATTTACCAAAAATGACCAACATTTTTTACAAATTTCCGGAAATTTATAGATATTTTTAAATCTTATTTTGGGCAATTCATGGTAAGTGACCATAAATAACCTCTAAAATCACCATAAATTAGTTTAACATTAATTTCATGCTTCAGTATACAAAATCTAATACGGACTAAAATCATAACTGTATTTCGAGAAATCTATTCGCATAGAACGTTCAATCATATTTAAGTGTTATTCTGGTGCAAATTTGGTTTCGTCTGTTTAAGTTACCTACTCGTGGAAAAACTCCTAAAGAATGTCAAGTATAAGTCATCTTGGCACTGTGCAAACCTTAACTGACGATTATGAGCGAACACGTCAATGCTCATTTCAATATTGACATTATATTCAACTGCACTCTCTTAATATGTGATTTGAGTCTCCCGCAATTCTTCAATGATGGAAATTATTCCATCACTGTGACTAGGATGGCCTGCTGCTTGTGATACTAACAGCAAACGAAAATGGTCGACTACCTCATTTGGTTCATCCGCATAAATTTCCGTACAACATGAACCATGTCAAAATATTTTTTTCTATTTTAATTTAGCATTAAAAAAAGCCAGATTATCAATTTTTAATGGTTTTCAATAGGTTCAACATTTTCTTCAATCATAGTTCTATCATTCTCCTGATCACCATCATCACCATCATCACCATCGCCATCAGCAGTCATGAAAGAAAGATGATCATCTTCTTCATTTCATTTTTCTTCTTCCTTTTTATCTTTTTCAATTTTTTTTGTGATAGGTTTAGAAGTATCACTTAAATTATCTGCTGTGGATTCTTCACCTACCCTGAAGGTATGGCATTTTCATCGAATTGCATCGCTAGCTTGAATTAGCTAGCTTTGAATTAGCATATCTCGTTCCTTTCAAAACATGTTGATCTGCTGGTGTGTCAGACTATACTAACAAAGTCACAATCAAGCACTCTTATTCATAGGAGGAGGAGGAGGAGGGAGAAGAGGAGATGTATGAATAACCTATCAGATAGGTAACAAAGAGAAGAAAGATGAGCTAGATGAGAAAAATATAGATGAAGAGTAGATAATAGAGGAGAAGATAGATAAACACGAGATGGAAGAAGAGAAAATAAATGAGGAAGAGAAGAAAAAGAATGAGCTATATGAGGAGAAGGAGAAGGAGGAAGACGATGACGACGAGGAGGACGAGGAGGAAGAGAATGAGGGGGATGATGACGACGACGATGACGAGGAGGAGGACGAGGAGGAGCATATATATGAAGTTCCTATGAACACATTGCACATACTTTTACAGATGATCCTCAATCCTCTCGTGAGCATCATATAACGCTTCATACGGATCCAAACGATCTCGTATATGCGCTGCAATTTTCATATCACTACAAAATGTTCACTACAAAGCCCTGAGTGTCAAGCAGTTATTGACTCATTACATCAAAAACATATATTACATTAGGGAACACTTTTATAAGTCTAGGTTAAGGTTGCATGTACATTACAAGATTTTCTATAATGAATGTACTTTCTTTTCTATAAAATTAGTTTAAGAATATTGTTGAATAAACATTACTAGTATGTTAAAAGAACTGTATGCGATACCATGAGCCCTTTCCTTTTTTTCCCCATATTATTGCCACTATCTCCTGCACTTTGCCATTCCGAAGGGTACCTCTGCGGCAATCCCGGAAATCGAAAGCACAAGGTAACTCATGTACTTTACATGGATGATCTTAAGATCTATGCTGAAAATAAAGAGAAACTACATCTAGCTCAAGACATAGTCCAAGACATTCAATAGATTGGAATGAAATTTGGGTTAGAGCAATGCGTCAAAGTTTTTTTGAAGAATGGGAAACGTAATAGCATCCCCGAAGACCCTGAGCATCATTTAGGACGTGGCATCTATAAAGGATACTCTCTGATGCAGATAAAAACGTCTCATCTGACGGATATGGTCTTCCCAACTGTCAGCGAAGAACAAAGTGTCTGCGGCGAACATGCTTGACGTCTCAGTAGTACTCTATTCATTTGAAATGGTTCCATGGACGAAGGACGAGCTCAGATCCCTCGATATCGGATCACGAAAGGTTATGCACTTGAACCAAAGCATGCACCTTAGGTCTTCTGTTCCGCGACTTTACATCTTACGGCGTCATGGTGGTCGTGGAATACTGAATCTTGAATGTCTCCACAACAGGATTATTCTGGGTACAGCATATAAAGTCGCAAATGGACCAGAACCTCTTCTCAAAACAGTCAGAAAACACGAAGAAAAGTGCAAAGTGGCGTGTCTGTACAAAGCAGCGAACGAGGCTGCTGACACACTCAACCTTGACTTCAATATCAGGGGTGAGCGAAATGCATCAAATCTTATCCATCTCGAATACTTACTCCTGAAGGCCCGGATTAGGAAAGCACAGGAGAAAAAATTCCGCGAACAGCTTCTCGACAAGAGGTTGCACGGCAGCTTCCACAGAAATGCGGAGGATCAGTTGATGCCGTATGAGCTACCGTTTGCTTTCCTTAAATATTCCGGATTGAAGTCAGGCATGGAGGGTTAAATTTTGGCATGTCAAGACGGCGCCATTTCCACTCTAGCATACCGCTGCCACGTTCTGAGCCAAGACATATCCGTTGATAGTTGCAGATCGTGTCATGCACACCCCGAGCACCTAGGACACACACTATCAAGTTGTCTACCTCATGCGGAAACGACCTACATCCAGAGGCACAATGCGGCACTAAGATTGCTTTATTAAGATCCCTGTCACTCTTACGGCATTAGCCCAAATACTGCTCCGCTAAACGCTCCGAGAGAAATAGAGTCAATTGTCGAAAGTGAGAAGTGCCACATATACTTTAATTTTATATTCTCGACAATTGTTTCTGTTGCACACTCAAGGCCTGACATAGTTCTCCGTGACTTCAAAAACGAACCATGTGCGCTGTCGAATTTTCGGCCCCAGCTGACAAAAACGTCATAGCCAAGGAGAATGAAAAGAAAGAGAGGTATAAAGACCTTATAAGGGATTTGCGATGGGTATACCGGGAATATTCGTTTAAGCTAATCGTGTTGATCATCGGCGCTCTTGGAGGTGTCAAGGTTCCACTGGTTAATAGCCTGAAAAGCATCCATGCGTGTCAACAAAATGCTGAGACGCTTGCGGGGAAAATGAAGAAGGCGGTTGTCCTTGGGTCGCTGCGTGTCCTCAGGATGCACGAGACTCTGGCCGGAACATCGTATTGAATTCTTCGCGGACTGTAACCACCTATCTCACAGTCATGGGCGTGGTTACAGCTGAAATTTTACCGCGATTTCGCTGGGAGTGAGTGCAGTTCTTCAGATTAGCACCCGCTCCTGGCAAAATCTTGCGAAATCCTTATGACAAACTTTTAAATATATGATATATGCGTTTTGACGTAGTGCGCATGCGCAACTACTTAAATTAAGGCACAGATACCAGAGTCAAAACGCTGGGCGGTTTGTACAGTATGATCGGTCTCCTTATTATTACCCCGTGATATATACGTATATTCATATATTTGAATTGTAATTTTTTAAAGCAATAAATGTGTACTTAACGACTT
>CAKNXH010076322.1:0-19291 GCA_932178445.1 Andricus quercusramuli | reverse complement strand
GGTTTTTGGGGTCGCTGATTACTAATATGCGGTCAAAACTTCAAAATAGGGGACTCAATGTGGCGGCGAGGAGTTTGAAAAATATCTGGAATCGACTAAAAACAGTTATTCGGGGGTTTTTGGGCCGCTGATTACAAATGTGTATGCAGTCCAAAATTCAAAATGGCGGACACAATATGGCGGCGAAGATTCTGAAAAATATATGGAATCGACTTAAAATAGTTATTCGGGGTTTTTTGGGGTCGCTGATTACAAATATGCAGTCAAACATTTCAAATTCGAAATGGCAGACCCAATATGGCGGCGAAAATTTTGAAAAATATATGAAATCGACTGAAAATAGTTACTCAGGTGTTTTTGGGGTCGCTGATTATGAATATGTAGTCAACAATTCAAAATTCAAATTGGCGGACTCCATATGGTGGCAGAAATTTCAATGTTTTGGTGGATTTAGCTAAAAGTAGTAACTCGGGTGTTTTTGGGGTCGCTGATTCATAATCAGCGACCCCAAAAACAACCGAGTAACTACTTCATAATATGTAGTCAAAAAAATCAAAATTCAAACTCTTACAAAATGTGGTATTATCATTGTAGGTCCCCATGTCTCTCACAAAATCGGGTGCTGGATTATTCATTATTATTAATAATATTTAATTTAAATACTTCACAATAATTGAGATGATTGTTCATTTGTAAAAATATTAAAATTGTTCAGATTTTATCTATATTGGGTGGAAGAGTGAATTGAACGTTTGCGTGGGTTCAGGGAAGAAGCTCGCGCGCCCGGCTTCTTGAAGTAAATTTTTTCTTTTGCAAGTGAAAACGGGCAAAATGGGGCACATCAAGCTTAAAGTATGCATCATAGTGAATAAAATGGTACCTCATTTTTCTCATTTGGGTGTGAAGTTCCGCAGTGGAGAGAATCGAAAGCACGAACTTGTGAAAAGTATCAATTGGCGACTAGATGCATTATGCATACTATATACTTCTGTATGATGTTTTACAGATATTGCAGTCATTTCCTATCCTCTCAAGACATATTGAACCAAAATTGTATTTGAACAAATTTATATTAAGAAATAATTTGAAAATATATTACTTTTTGCATTATATCGCACATTATTGATTTTACATGATTTCCCATGATCAACACAACACGGATTGACATTAACAATGCATATATATATATATATATATATATATATATATATATATATATATATATGTGTGTGTAACAATCGGGTTTTAAGTACTTCGAACTATATACAAAACAATAAATAGTAGCCTGTCTTTAAACTCCATACTTTGTTTTTGGCCAAAATTTTGGTCGCCTGGCCCATAGTGCGATTGGTTGAAAGGCGGACTTCAAATATGGTCAGAGGTAGATAGTGAATCACATGATAGTCAAGGGGTCGGTATTATTATAAATAAGAGAGCAAGAGAGCATGTGGAGTAGCATGGATTTGTATCTCCCAGATGTTTGTGAGTTAGAATGGAAGTAGGAATCAGAAGATTAATTATCATAGCGCGCTACGCCTAAGTTGATGATGAAAGGAGTGAAGTGGAAGACGCCTTCTGGTACACTTTAAATGATATTATAGGTACTTGCGATCATGGTGAAAGAATCATTCTACTAGGAGATATGAATGGATGGGTTGGTGTCCAACGTCAGGTACGGTCAGGGTAGCGCTAACGGCAAATAGTAACGGAGACAGATTGATCAGCTTATGCTTCGAAAAGGGCTTGTTTGTTACAAATACTTGGTTTAGGCATAAAATGATCCACATGCCATCCTGGTGCAAAGGAGATAGTCACAGTATAATTGACTTCATTTTTGCCTATGCAAGAATAAGAAAATTAGTAAAAATACAAGAGTTATGAAAGGTTCTGAATGTAAAACTTGGAACCGTAAATTTCTTGCGAAACTAATTTTTAATCGGCGGCACCCTTTATCTGAAAATTCTCAAAACTCAAAGACGATACTTTAATTTGCTGTTGGGCGCCAGGCGCATATGCGCCAAACGAACACTCGAAACTTTAACAAACTAGACGTGGGCCAGATTTTCTGCCTGGGCTAGCGTCAGCCCTTCGACGAAGATTTAGTAGAGGGGATAGGTCAGTCTACTGAAAAAATTCCTGGTTTTCAGAATGTCATCTTACTTGTAAATGAAACTTCAATGTAAGATGAAATGGCGTGTGCAATTTATTTTACGAACTTACGGGGGGAGGTAAACTATGGTAATTTGTAATTCTATTGACAGGCAGGCGGGGCCATGCTGGGAAAAGATTTACATTTAAAAAGGGAGGAGGGATCTGGCAGAAAATTACAAAAAACGATAGCTCATGACCACGCCTGGCCTGTCAGTGAGGTAGCAAAAGAAAAAGCCAACTCAACTTAGTTCTTGGACTAGACGCCAGTTCGATACAAATTATTTATCAAAGTAAGTGGTAATTTTCGGAAACAAATCCATGAAGTGAATTTACTACATGCAAATGAAAAAAAGACTAGAATCAACCAGTGCTGAATCGTTCACCCGATACTACAAGGATTTAAATAAGACAATACTACAATTAATAATCAGACCACACAGTTCGGCATAGAAGTAAAACAGAAGAAAAACGCCGGTTCAAACTGAAAAAAAGTCGGAAATCACACACCGAGAATTACTGCCCGACACTAGACCAAGATGGCGTCGAGGAGCCCTCGAATATCAACGACAAAAGCGACAAAGTTTCAACGCGTGATTCGCATGTTGCCGAATAAAATAAAAAAAGGGCTAAGCCCTGATTCTTCCACGGTGAAATAAACAAATTTTCAATGTAGATAAAAGAAACGCCGGTAGCCTTGGAATCCCGAGGGACTCGTCGTGTTCCTACCCAAAGTAAAACCAGAGTCAAAAAAAGAACTAAACAAAAATCGGAACATGAGGATCCTAAACTTCCCGGTAATAAGAAGCAGAATTTTATCAGATCAAAATTGATCTAATTTGTTTAACCAAAATTAGAATTTTTGCAACACCGGATGTACCTGATAACCCGTAAAAACAACCCCCTGTGAGGCAAACATCACGGTGGGGCCAGCGAAATATTTCGCCAGCCCCGAAAATGTCCAAAATGATTTTTGTATGAGACTAATATTTTTGCCTTTATTTTTTCAAATTTATGCAACCCACTTCAAACCCTAAAAACTACCCTCTTTCAGCAAACATTATGGCTGGGCCAGCGAAACGTTTCGCTGGCCCCGACATTATCCAAAATCAATTTTATAAGGTAAAGACACCAGTTAGTGACATGCGACCAGTCAGTGACATCCTGGATGAATTTCTTTATTTATTGAAAAACAGGCCTGTGCGTACGTGTATCACACGCTATTTTTTGCAACAACCTTCCGAGAAAGTTGCTAGGAGGTGGTAACGAAAAATATTGATTTTTTATTGCATAGAGTGGAGTAAAGAAATTTTGTTGGAATCAAAATTTTTTCAAAAAAATGTTTGAAAAAAATTTGAAATTTTTTTTTTTTCAAAAATGCTCTGGAAAAAAATTTGGTGCAAAAAAATTGTTGAAAAAAAATTTTGTGAAAACAAATTTTTGAAAAAAAATATTGTGAACAAAAATTGTGAAAAAAAAAATTTTGTGAAAAAAAATGTTGAAAAAAAAGTTTCAGAATGAAAATTTGTGAAAAAAAATTTGTTAAAAAAAAATGTTGGCATTCATGCTCTCTTGCCCCCGGGGGGGGGGGGCTACGAAACCCTGAAAACAAAACTTCAATCATTAAAACACTGAACGCTGCTGTTACGTTGCCCCCGATTGTCGCAATGCGGAAAGTTGCTTATGTGCAAAGTGCGCATGCGCGTACATTTCGCTGATGTAGAAAGTATATAAGTATCGAACTGCGCATGCGCCAATATTATTCTCGCATTGTTATCCGGAATGAGTCACTTCGCGTATAATTTAGCTACACGGAACGGAGCACTTTCGAGGTGGGTGTTGCGAAAAAAACGTTATTTCCGTTGACTTTAATGTTTTTTTCAACTTGTCTCAAACGTTGATGATCGTTCTTATCACAAAAATCGTTGAAAAGTGTTTCAAAATAGCTGTGAAGATCTTATACAGAGTGTTCATACAAGTTAATGGCCTGTAGTTCTTTGAGTCAGACAAGTTGCCCATCTACGGAAAGAGCACTGTGTGTCCTTCCACGAACCACTCCAGAAGAGGCTCTCTCTACTGTAAATATAAGGTAAAAATGCGGGCCAGATGCTGCTGGGTTGAAGAAAACTTCTTCCACGAGAATATCTTGATACAATCTGGTCCCGCAGCGGAATGGTTCTTCATGCCTTTTGATACATTTTTCACCTCGTGAAATATAGTGATAGGTGATAGTGATAGGTGGGCATTCCTCATCAGGTATTATGAGGGCACTGCACAGCTCTTCGAAGCTATTTTTTTTCTTAGATTTTTCTTTCAGTGGATGCTGGACGTCGTAGACTTCTCCCCAAAATGCCTCGACCTCTTTGGGTTTGGGCAGGTTGTCGACAGTAACTGGAGGTTCTTGGAAGAGTCGAGATAGGTCAGAGAAAAACAGTTGATTTTCTCTGACTCGCCTTTCTCCCCCCCCCCCCCCCCCCTCAAGAGTTCTCGTAGCGTTAGAGAGTAACCATATTCTCTTAACGCAATGCTGCTTGATGATCAGCAGCTTTGACTTGTTGAGTGTTTCATAACGAATCTGCAGTTCGCGCGCGGACTGTCAAACCCTCGCAGTGAAATTTCCTCCAGATGTTATGTAGTCCATCATATACTAAATGCGGGACGCGTACTGTCTTGCCCAGCCTATCTTCGAAGTGAGTTGATGCATTCGTCTTTTGGTCTTATGATCAGTCGTTGGTTTTATTTTACGATGTGTATCTGCGAAAGTTCTTGCTGCATGACACACGCTACAACTGATTGTCCAGTGATCGGATCCTTCGGGAAATTCTCCACGTAGCTCGTCTTTCAGTTTAACCAAATCTTTGGGCTTGAGAGAAACCTGTATGTTGATATTTCTCCTCGTCGTAAAGCATCGCTCTTCCGCTATTTTGATGCCTGCCTGCGGTCGGTCTCAGTGACACCTCTATTTCTCTATTGCTGGCCTCTTCTGGCTGCAGTTATGTAGGCACCCCGTTTATATTACCCCTTCTTCGGCGATCCACGGCACGGTTTCGCAGACGCTGATGCAAAAAATTCGAGAGCTCTGGGTGTTTCTCGCACCACAGAGTATGCAGTCGCGCGATATAATCTTCTCGTTTAGGGGCCATACTGGTGTCGTAGCACTCCAGCAGTTCGTCCCTGAGTCGATTTGTCCACTCAAAAGTGTTGAGATTTTGCCGGTCCATCGCATTAACTCCGTCTTGATTAGCTTCTCCAATTCTAGGGTAGTTTGCACCATTTTGTATTAGCGTCTTATAATGGATACGTTACTTCGCTATGGAAAGAGTATCCGTCATTATAGAACGATTATAGAACAATTATGGAACACATGTTCTATAAACTGCTAACAACCTGCGGCAGTGGCTGGGTGGTGATTTTTGGCGGTGAGTGCTCGGACGGGTAACCGCTTTCACGCTAATGATGGGTGTGGACACTCGATGCTTTCGAATGGCTCCATCTGAATAGTCAGGTATTATCTGAAGGCGTATTGTGAGTGGGATATTCAAAGCAATTGCGGAAGGCAGGTTTTAGTAGGACGGGGAGATAACATGTAAAAACCTGCAAAGGTATACATCGAAACAATAAATAAAATAAACAGATCTTGATGAAAAACAACACTATGGCATAGCAAATGTTATTTCTAAAATCACATGTACATGCCAAGACCTCCTATTTGAATCATCTTCGAAGAAAATCGGATAATATGTAGGGTATGATCAACTCTGTAAATTATTCAATAATAAAAATACGTTCAAAAATATTTCCTTGACTGCATTTGAAGGTTTTTGACGCTACACATTTAAAATTCATCATTAAGATTTGAGATATTCGACTTTAAATGTGCGTCTAGTGATAACTCTCCATCTAGAAGAAATTAAAAATATAATTTTAGTACAGACCTTTGATTTATAAGATTAGCCATGACGTCATGTTTTAAATTATGTTTGCCTTCTAAGGCTAGCCTTTTATCTTCACCAACCAGGCCGATGATTGCTTTCGCAACCTTGGAAATTTTTAAACCTTCAATTTCAGTTCGTTGTTCTTTATCATCTCTTAGTAGAGGTCGTGTTATTCCTCCAATCTGATCAATTAAATTTGTATTGGTTCCATTCGAACGATCTTGTATAATACGAATATTTGATGTATTATAATTATTCGCAGGATTGAATTTCAGTGTTGATTTGTTTGGTAGGCTGCTTGACTTTTTAAGAACACTTTGAAGCATGAAAATGTGTTTTGTCTCTTGGTTTATTTTACTGTCATTTGAGACACTAGATGCAAAATCGTACAAAAATATACCAACCTAAAATAAAACCATCATACATTTGTAAATACGATTATCACATAGTGGGATGCACTCTAAAGCAAAAACACACCTTCAATTAATAAACAACTCCTCATCATCATTTAAAGAGAGAACGACTGTACCCCGAAATGTGGGACTAAGTCGCTCAATTACAAAAAGAAGTAAGGAAAAGTGCTTGGCATACAAAATTTACAAAAGAATTTATAAGTTTTCTAGTAATTTCAAAGGAAATTAACTAACTAAAACTTATAGTAACGTTAAATAAGCAGCCTATTGTCACTTGGATCATTACCAGATTTATTTTCAACCTTACGTGCTTTTTACTAGTCACGAAAAGTTGCAACAACAGCAAAACATACGTAAGGAACACAGTGCGTTCAGCAGCTATTCCGAACTAACCCGAACGATCGTCGCTAGTGTAAAGCCGAATATAGCCGGAACTAATTTCTCTTGTATTTCGGACCAGTGCTCGAGCTATTTTACAAGACAAAAACATACGCAAGGGCAAGCGATTATTTTGTCAATTCGTTCCGCATTCGATCACTTTCACAGGGGGAAAAAAGACGCAAAGTACTTCAGGTAGCTATGTTCAGACTACCCGTCCACTGTTCCGTTCCCCCCGTGTCGTACTATAGCGTCTTCCCCTCACCTTGGTACTGGGTACTACCACAACCGCTGTCGAACACCTGTTTGACGGGTGATTTGTAAGGGTGTAACCTAACACGCCCTGTCTGCGTCATTTTGTTCGCACCCCTAATAAAATGAATCCCCAGCTGTCTGGGATGCTGTATGGTCCTCAAATTACCGATATTTTAACTCACCTGGGTCAGGCCCGGTAGCTCGGTAGTCTTCGAGGCAGGCTCCCCGCTGCGAGCAGACGGCTTCTTTCGTATACCTGCCACGAATAACCCTTTCATTGTTACGAGATAATAACCAGTTAAAAAGCTGAAATTATAAGGACATGGCTTGAAAATCGGTTGATATCTGCACTAACGAAGGAAACATTTACAAATCTTGTGAATATATAAATGGGACCTCTCAGCATAACAAAAGTGCGATAACTCTAGGTAGTTATTATCCGATTTCCGTCTATCTTTTTTGAACGTTTTTGTCATAATCAAACAAATCTAACGCAGCCTATTAAAGTTTAATTTATTATTATTTTACCAAATTTCATTTTCCTCAACCGGCTCTAATTCTCTAACAATGGGAAGGTCGCGGTAAGCAAGCATCCGCGTCCGAATGACAGGCGTCCAGTGTCTCTCTTGGGTTCCAGTATTGTGAAAAAATTTAAGGGTGGCGACCCTACCGCTCCCCAGAAAGTGCGAAAAAAGTTTGGGAAACGCTGTCTTAGTTGGTATTTCTTTTTTACCCTGAGTACACGGAGATTACGTTCATTTAACTTTATTCAGTTCAGTGATTCGATGACATAACCGCATTTACCTAAATTCTCACTTTCAGTTGGATGAACCAGTAAGTGACTCAACTAAAATAGCGTCACTGAATATACCAGAGACGCCAAATCATTGATTGAACCAGTGATATAGTGCTTCAAGCGGAAAACACATGAACCTCCAGTCGTCTGGTACGCGCGCCTCGCTGGTCAGGTCTTGGCATTTCTTGAGTGAAAACGAACCTTATTGTGTACTAGTGTTTGTTTTATAAATATTTGGCGCCTGGCTGCAATGAGCAGGTGATATAATATATTTCGCTTGGGAGCGGGAAGGCCCCTGGCCACTTGGGTTGGACTTGCGACGCGACATGTTGAGACACGTTGACATAACGATGGACCTTTCCATAATTAGGCGCAACATATTATATCCAATTATATTGCAGCTTGGCAATCATTTATTGTTGTGAGATTCAAGTGCGGTTTTTGAAAGATTATTTTATAACTGTTACCACAATATTGATGAATGATAAGTGCCATACCTAAACAGCTGACAGACAACAAGGCGTACCACCAGATGACTACTGGTACTGTGAAACCAGTGAACCTCACTGATTAAAACAGTGCCAGAACTCCACTGAATGAACCAGTGAATTCTCACTGATTGTCAGTGACATACTTCGGGCTGTTTCAACCAGTGAGATTTCACTGCAAATCAGTGAGATTTCACTGGTTCATTTTAAGAAAGCAGCACTGCGGACGTTGGTAATATCAGATATACATTTGAGAGTATTTGAATTAAATCCATCCAGGGTCCGGTTTCCTTTCACAGTAGTTTGGGGTGTGTCATATTTTACCTAGTTAGTGAGTTTATAGGCACTCAAGCTATAAAGCCGATTTCGCCACAGCCATTATGGATCGCTCTCAATAGTTGATTCCAGACCTTTGGGGAAACCGAGGATATCAACCACTGATCGCGTAATAGTTTCCTCGGGTATCATGAAATGAGCCTTAGGGTGTGTTGTCTGAACCTAGCTAAGGCCAGAAATTGGCATAAAATATGCAAGGATGTCTCATCACCCCCGTCACATTTCCTGCATTCTGTCTTAGCGTTAAACCCCATTTTGTGCATGTGACCGTTCAAGTGGTTGTGCCCCATGAGCATCTGACCCACTATCCTCAGGTCTTTCTTAGATAATCTCAGAATTACCCTGGCTCTGTCCATCCTGTACGTATATCTCAAGATGGCTTTCGCATGTCGGCAACCCTGGGTTATTTTTCAGTATTCCCGGTGCTTCTTCCGGATCCAGCTTTCAATGGCAATTCCGATGCGGCAAGAAGCTAGTCTCAGTATCGGTTTCGGGGCTATGTATTTAATTGCTGTACCGCTTTTCAGCAGCTGGTCCGCTTTTTCGTTTTTCTTGCTCACTGTGTGACCAGGGTCGCGTTGAACTTTTCTGCAATTTGGTTTAATGCTCTTTTACATTCCTAAATAAGCTCTGATGTTATGTCTGGTTTTTTAACTGCATTTAATGTCGCTTGGTTGTCCGAACAGATTGTAATCTGCCTACGAGCAGCGTTTTTCTTTATACAAGTGTCAGCGCTTTGGAGGACAGCCAGGACCTCCGCCTGAATGACGGAGGCATGCCGCCCAAATAGGATCTCTATCCCCCTCCTGCCTGTGCTGTTATAGATTCCTGCTTTGGTTAAAGGACAGTGGAGTAGAGCCATGCAAGCATTCATGGCCCTGGACACCATTTCAAGCCAAAGGAATTTCTGCACATTGAAAACTTCATGACAAATCTCCTATATTGGGCCTCCAGATGCTTCGCCCAGTTCAATTTGCCATCTAGGATTACTCCTAGGCATTGGACTGAGTCTCAGGTCATCAGTCACTTGTCATGAAATGCCAAGGTTTCAACTTTCAACACTTTGTACTTTCCTGTGAAAATGGCCAGGCTTGTATTTTCCGGATGACCCCATAAGACTGTGACCCGCTACCCTGTAAGAGGCTGACCCTGTCAGATGATAATATACCTCCTGCGGGCATCCCAGAAGTGCTACTCCCCTGACTAGGCCTTCGCCTCATCTGGTTTTGAATCGCCTCCGGCGTAGCATGCTTCCTATTCAGCTTACTAGCTGGTTAGGCATATCGCATGGAGAAGCCTCCCGACAGAAGGCTTCTGGTGGGGTATTGATAAAGGTACCCTCGATGTCCAAGAAGGTGCCCACAGAATAACTTCCTTCTTCAAGCTGCTGCTCCAATTTTGCCACGACGTGACGGGGAAGGCTGAAATTACCTCATCCCTGATATATCTCTCGGCAAGTTTCTCTAACGTCTTCAGAAACAAGGACGTCCAAGTGATCGGCCGAAAACTTTCTTGAAGCTAACGAACTTCGCAGCGAAATTCCATTGACCTTCTCGTTTTCCTGGACCCAGCATTTGTCCTTCCAGTCGGTTTGAGTTCGCTTAAAACCGGGAAAGTGACTTCCATCAGGCGACTCAGTGTTTCTTCTTCGTTTTCGGCAAAGTCGTCATCAGCGAGCCTTATAAGTCCGATATGAGCCTCCTGATTTTTTCCAACCCCTTGTGGAGCCTCGCTGTCGGCTAAATGCTCTTAGATTCCTCACGAAAGCCCCTCCAATCTTCCGTCTTGCAGATGTCCCATTTTGAAGGTATTTTAGTTCTGTTTGTCCTGTTGTACATCGCTCTAGTCTTTTGACGAAGTTTTCTAGGTGGGTATTTCACCACTCTTCTTCTTCATTAGATCTAATTGTACTTGTAGGCCAATTATTCTCATATGACGTAATCAGAGCTATTCGAAAAAAACCGCGTCGTGCTCTAACTCATCAATGGTATTATAACTCATGTTTGAGCTTCCCAGCACCGCTTCTTCTCCTAAGACTCATCTCAATGCAACATTATCGTTTCTCTAACCAGGGATCAATTTTGTGTTCATCAATATTTTGAATTTAATTATATCTGCACTTGGTTGATTTTGGTTAAGGATATTAATTTTACTAGAAATTGAGCTAATTTTCAGTAATGGTGATATTGCATTTCAAACTTATCCCAGTGATACTTATTTTCATTGAGAGATTTGTTCAATTTGCGTTTACTTTTTCCTGTCTAGTAAATTGCAACCAACTATATAAGTTGAATCCAATACTGATAGGACGTTAAAACTAGCCCTAAACATTTTATAACTAAATTAGAAAGTAAACCAAATTACAATTGAGTAAGATTAATTCTTACAATGAAAAGTTTCCCACTGATTTTCAAATCATTATTTTAAAACAAAAAAGATAGATTGCGGATTCTTTCAAGGGAGAAATGATTGCACTAGTTTTGTGTTTTCATCGCACAACGAGGTCCTTATTGTCGAATAAGGTGCAAGGTCGTTACAAGAAATCACAATCACGAATTATTCGAACTTTTATTACTGAATTTTTGGATTCTCCTTCATTTTCCTAATGTTGTTTTGTTTATAAATCCCAATCTCTAGTCGCATAACGTGGTCCTCATCATCACATACGGTGTAGGGTCGTTGCGAGAAGTGCTATTTCTGCTCGCACAACGAGGTCCTTATTATTTAATAAGGTGCAGGGTCGTTTCGAGAGATTATCATTTTTATTTACTTTCAAACTCACTCGCACAACGAGGTCCCAATGTTCAAATTAGGTTCAGGGTCGTTACGAGGAGCCACATAATTTCGGTTTCTATTTAAATTAAAAGAAATTCCCAATAAACGTTCGATTTCAACATTCAATATGCAAGCATGCACAACAAGGTCCTTATAATTATATAAGGTGCAGAGTCGCTACAAACATTACATATAATTAATTTTTAAAATCCTCAAAGACTCACATTTATTATTCTCATCCAAATGCAACGAATTAGAATAATTTATAAAACACAATTAGGAAAATCTCGGATATTTAGCTTCCTTTGAATGAAGCGTCATTTATTCAACTTTCTGTCTTCAACGACAGGTAGATCAATCGGGCGAAGTGAAGCTCCTTCCTCGAAGAGGGTTGAGTGAGAAGTCACTGGTACCGATACCGGGATCGATATATAAATTGCATCGATCCCACGCGAATGTAAGGCCCTGTGTTTTCACAGCTTATGGCCGTTAAAACTTCCTATTCGGGGGAGCATCTTTGGAGTCCTTCCTCCTCTTGCCCGTGATGGTTTGCCGTTCAAGAGCCGCTCTATGCGGGCTTTCCTTTTCTGGCCAATGTTAGGGATGGGCCCTTGGGAGCCATTCCCTTTGGCGTTGGGTGAAATTAGGGTCACGGGTCATAGTCCTCGTTATTTTTTATTGTTTTGTTCTTGTCGGCCATGCTGGTCCCACTTCGTTGTACTCAACCCAACTGATGAAGGAACGTCGGAATTTTCAACGATATGGTAACCCTGGTGCCATTCAGCCCTTTACACGGCTATCACATTTACCTTCTCCAGGTCGCCAGTCCCATTAGACCCTTAAGTTAAAGACCATTGTTGAAGCAGGTTTTATAACGAATGCTATTGATCAGTTCCATGAAGGAAGTCGTAACGATTCTATAGCAGTGTGATGTGTCATAGAAGAAGAATGTAACATTTTTCCTGTAACTTGGTTAAACGCATGAACTATAACAATTTTGTTGAAGTGTTACGTAGGTAAACTGTAACGGCGTTACGATGTAGTTCTGTCAGTTGTCTATTAGAGTGAATCGAAAAAAAAAACAATTTTTTTTCCTCATAGGTAGAGTCAAAAATATGTCCGAATTAATCCCTTAACAGATGAACAAAGAAATATATCCAAGGTTGCTCAAGGTAGGCTAAGGTAGAAATAACGAAAAATGGGAAAAATCTCGTTATTTTAGCACCAATAAATTTGTTTGGACTTGAGAGTACGGGAAAAGTTGAATTCTGTAACCAGATATGCATCTTTGTAGTTTTTGCCTCATCAGAACAAATCTTAATGTCCCGCATTGATCTTGAAGTTATAAAAATTGATGAAAAACTGAACTTTACGCTATTCTATATAAGTTTCCACACTTTTGTCGATTCAGGAATCATCAAACGTGTAATATACACCAGAGTCTCGATAGATGAACAATCTCGGGGGTTGCCTGAAAATAGCCTTGTTCATATAGCGCGTACAGCGAAACGTAAACAGTCAGTGCCGCCTGAACCGTTTCCATAATATTGCGCAATCTACTTAACTGAGTAGTAGTGCATGCGACCCTTCAGAAGCGGAGTCGCAACCGTCTCGCGTCCAGCCCCATGAGAAACTGCGGGGACCAGCAATTCTAGGAATACATATAGTTTGTCCTTTTTGATCATACATCTGGTTAAAGGAGCCTCCGTTATACTACAAGCACTCCAAGCAATTATTTTAACGTAGTCATTGGCATCCAAGTTCAGCGGATAAATTGCAAATTTCGATTGTCCTTTTGAACCAGATTGTCTAACTGAAAAAAATACGAGACACAGCTAAATTACGGATTTCTTGCAAAACATCCCAAGAAAAAGATTCTTTGGATGAGCAAGATTTGCATTGTTCATCATGGTGTTATACACGGCCTCACGGAGATTTTCTTCAAGGTACCTGCTTGAGTAAATGCTTTTCCATAAGTGCTTGGGAGCATCTTTGATGGTTGGTTGGCACTCAATTTCGGAATACATTGGTTTATCAACACACACAATTTATTTTACAGGAGGTACTTTTGATCCGAACTTTGATCACTAGTGTCGAATATTGGGATTTTCGAAGACTGAACAGCATCAAAGTTGAAAAGACGTAACTCATGACACTATGGTTGCCTTTTACCGATTGTACCTGGGAATGGATTAGGTCCAGACGTTTTAACATCAACCTTTTCGCAGCTTGCTGCCGTGAAGTTGGCAGATACACCACTTTACTGAACTACAAAGCTTCTCCTCTAGTCTGACGATAATGCCAGATCGCTTATTCGTATTTTTAGGGCAACCATCACATCCCATGCATTTCAGGATTGGGAGATCAATCTCTTTCTCACAAAATAATCTAGCATAGCATTTGAAACGTTTTTTGCAGCTGTTCATAATGTAGAAACATGCCCTGAGTAAAAAATTGCAGGTTCTTAAATGAGTGACCTGTGCTCTTCTTTTTGCGTTGTTTGCCGCGACTTTCTATCCATTATTTTTCTATAACTTCAGTTTTATTCTATTTAGCATCAAAGTAAAGAGCATGCAGCTTCAAAGATGATAAAAACTATTATTTCTGCAGTTTTTTACGGGCTTCAAGTTACTCCATGGTTCACTTGTCACGTGACAAGTTGGCATCGCTTTCATATAATTGGTGCATTTTTCTCCAATCACATAAAGAAGTTTGACGAAGGATCAATTTATTGTTCTAATTTATGATACTTAGTTCCTTTTAATCTTCACTGTTTTTTAAGGATCATAGCCAACGGCCATACCACGCTGAAAAAACCAGTCCTCGTTAGATCACTGAAGTTAAGGAGTGTTGGGCGCGGTTAGTACTTGGGCGGGTGACCATTCGGGAATAATACTACTGCGTGCTGTTGGCGTCGTGCGTGTGGTGAGCCCACACTTGTAGTTTTTTACTACAAGAAACTATCCACCTAGAAACACTACCCGAATCGGGTAATGTCACGCCTACCCCGAAAGGGAAATAGCTTAATGGTATACATAGCATAAGTGATTATATGTATTAAAATCTTCAAGTCTGAATTTTCTCTTTCTAGTGCCTTTCTTTCTAATTGCACCTGCTACTGCTTGCTCTATATGCCTATGGTTCGTATCCATAGTTCGCTGCTTGCTTGAGGAAGGCTGTATCAGTATATCTTGAGGAAGACTGTACTGCGTGGACTCGACTCGGGCGGAACAATAGGCCCGCAACGAACAGTTGAAGGAGCTGGAGGTGAACCATGGAGTAACTTTAAGCCTTTTTTGCTAGTTTTCCTTCTTTCACCATAAATTTCATTCAAATAAAAAACGAGACCTTAACTTTGGGAACGTACCTTGTTATGTCATATATAATTAAAGAAGCCAACGCTGCAGCAGACCTATCTCCAATCTTGTATCTATTGCAGGCTGCTGGTTATATTGGATATCCTATTCCAGTTTGTCCTTTTGATAGAATTCAAAAGGGTGATTATTCCTGATCATCAATTTCTTCATCATTGTGATTATCTTTCTGAACTTTAACTTTTACAATATCAAACTCCTCGTTTTCACATTCGACATTATGCATTCATCCATAAATGTTATTAAAAGCTATCTTACACGTCCCCTGTTCTTCAGGATTCTCACTGAATGAGAAAGTTGATGTTAACTTGTTTCTTCTAGAAGTTCGCTGATCCAAAAGCAATGCTCTGCAAAATTCAAAAACGTTCTTTACACATCCGCAAGACTTAATTTGACATTTACAAGCAGTTATATCAAATAGCTCGAGTTTTTTTTTTAATAACTTCACCTTACTCATGAAGGCTGGTTTCTTTTTTCTCTGTTATATGACTTTTTCAAGCAATTGAGAACATTATGGTCTACCTGAATCGTGTCTGCGATTCTTTTATTTGAAATAATTGGGATTGAAGATATGCTCCAAATATCCTTTATCTTATGAACTACGAGTCTGAAAATCTCAGATATATATATATATATATAGACTTCTCATTTTTCTATTATTCAATACATGCTTATATACGTAGTTGTAATTTCTCATTACAGATAAGTGAGTAGACAATTTTGTGCCATGTAACTCGCAGCAGTTTCGGAGGATTCAACCTTTGCAATTTTTCACAACATTACAAAAAATTGTCGCAACAGGTGGAAAAATACAGAATGTATTGACACAATAAACCGACCGCAAACATCCTAAAGTCAGACTTGGATTTTACCAAGGATTTTACACAGAGCGGACAGCTGCTTCCCAAAGTCCTCCGAAGTGTGGGGCGGCAGGAGTGTTAAAACGCCACGTAGTTCCGTTGTCAGCAAGATAACGGCTGATGGTCGCGGAGATAGCAGAGGCCTCATCAAAAAGAGTACGAGGCTGTTTATCGGCCCCCACGAAATTAGTACCGCAGTCGCTGTAGAGGAAAGTGCTTATCCCACGTCAAGCAGCAACTCGTTTGTAAGCCGCTATGAAGCCATCAGCGGTGTAGTCCGAGCACGCCTCCAAATGGACTGCTCTCGTAGCGAAACAAACAAAAACTACAATGTAACTACCTTGTATGACTTGTGTCCTCTACCTTTTGTAGTTCTCATCCAAATGGGACCAGCGTAATCCAGACCGCTTATAGCAAAGGGTCTAAACGGTCAAGTAGGCAGTTGCCCATAAGTTGAGTGCAAGTAGTTGCACGATGTCGAGCGCAAGTAACGCAACGTCTCAAAACCTTCTTTACGACACAACGTCCTGTGATGATCCAATACTGTTTCCGCAAATAAGACAACGTAAGTTGTGGTCCCCCATGTAAAACGGCTTGATGCCCGTTTCGAACAATGAGTGTCGTGAGAATTGAATCTTTGGGTAATATATAATGACATCTCTCGTCAAAGTACAAAACAGCATGCTTCAAACGACCTCCCAGTCGTAGTAAGCCGTCAGAGTCCAAAAACGGCAGCAAATGAAGTAAAGGACTTTTGGTAGTAACTGGGAGTTGTTTGCGCAGCAAGTTAAGCTCTTCGAAGAAGTGTCGGCGTTGTTCATACCCAATGAGATGGCATCGATCACGTTTCAAAACGTCTGAGTTAAGTTTGCATTGAGGAAAATCAATCGATTTCCTTTTCAACCGGTCGATGAATCGTAGACAGAGAGCGGTAATGCGAAGTAGTTTAGTCAAAGTCGAGTATCGACCCAGCAGGGACCACGGTGGATCAAGTTCAACCGTTGTAGCATGGACAACGGTCCTCTCCTCTCTGTTGATGCTCGGATCTACCGAACTTGTAGAAGATGGCCAAGAAGTGGCTGGTAGCGATAACCAAAGTGGTCCAGCCTACCAGAAAGGATGGCTCCCTAAAAGTAAAGGAGAAATTCCTCGAGACGCACAATCAGCTGGATTGTCAGTCCCTGGAACATGATGCCAAATAGCGTCAGGAAAGATAGTCTGTATTCCCGAGACCCGATTCGAAATATATGCCCTCCATCGTAGAGGATGGCCTCGGATCGAATCGAGAGTATTTGCCGAGTCAGACCATAGATGACTCGGCACCGTAGTGGGTAGATTCAAGACCGAGCGAACATGAACTACCAGCCGAACAAGCAGAACAGCTGCACGAAGTTCTAGACGAGCAAAGATGTCTCCTTAAGGCGAGCAACCTTAGTCTTGGCTATAACGAGCGAGACTCGTATCTTATCTGAAGGAATTAGGATCCTCAGATAGACAACCACACCGATAGCCTTCTCCGATGCATCTCCAAAGCCGTGAAGTTCGCAGCCAGACACGTCCGAAGAACATCCCAACTAACGAGGAATGCTGAGCGATGACAGCTCAGAAAGCTCGTTCCTGTACTTTTCCTACGTAGCAATATGATCAGTAGGCAAAGGCTCATCCCAATCTATTTTGAGTTTCCACAAACTCTGCATAAAAATTTTGGCTCTAACTGACACTGGTGCAAGCCATCTAAACGGATCGAAGAGACGAGCTATTTCGGAGAAAACGCTCCTTTTTGTTGGTGTCTCAGACTCCTCAGGAAGTTGAACCTGAAACTTAAAATAGTCTGAAACAGGTTGCCAAAGAATTCCGAGAGCCCTGTGAGTTGGTTCTTGAATAAATTTGTAAGACGATGCCTTTTCTTCGTATTTTCTGGGACTCCTTGTAGAACATCCTAGCAGTTTGACAACTTTTTTTTCAAGATGAAACCGCCTGCCTTGAGCAGCAGATTCACTTGACGGCGTTTCTCTATAGATGTAGCGATGTCGTAGGCCCCGGAGAGTACATCGTCCACATAAATTTCGCTCTCCAGAATATCCGTGGCTAAAGGAAAGTTGATTCATTCGTCCTCTATCAGTTGATGTAATGTAAGGATCGCCAAGTGAGGAGATGAAGCAAATCCAAAAGTTACGGTGCTCAGACAGTATGTCTGGGGCTCGTCGTCAGGATTTGACCTCCAAAGTATCTTCTGGTAGGAGCGGTCTTTAGGATGGATCCAAATAACGTCGGAACATCTTCTCAATGTCGGCTGTGAAGACGATCGGGTAGGATCTCCAACGAAGTATGACGTCTGGAAGTTCTGTTTGAAGTTTGGGCCCCGAGTGCAGTAGGTCATTCAGAGAAATACCCAAATCAGTTCGCTGAGAAGCATTGAAAACCGGTCTCAATTTTGAAATGGAACTGGTTTCCTTGATGACGCAGTATTGCGGTAAACAATGACCCTGAGTAGCTTGCAACTCATCAGGATTAGACACTAAGTCCATCTCACGTAAAACCGCATACTCCTGTATGCTCTGTGCGTAAGATTGATGCAAAACAGGATCTCGTTGAAAACGTCTCTCGAGACTCAGGAACATTCTATAAGCGGCAGAACTCTCACTGCGTCATCCCCTTACTTCGCCCCTCTACTGGAGTTATCGCGCACACTATGCGTATTCAGGAAGAGTATGAATTGTTTTGGTAGTTGTAATTACCGAGAAACTACCGGGCGCCCTTCAGGCATCTCTTGGACTCATTTTGAGTCCAAGTTTCAATTCAATATATCAAAATTTAAATTATCAGTAAAAATAGGCTTTTAAATGACGCCCGATGTATGGGCTTGGGTGACGCAGAGGGAAATGTAGAACGATTTGGAAACAAAACAAAATGGAATTCGAAGTTCTAATTCCAAAATCAAATTAAAAATCAAAATTTGGAAGTGAGAGTCGTGAGAATTTTATAGGAACAAATAAAGTTCCAATAACAATGGTAATTGTTTTGAAGTTTGAGGTGACTGGTGATAAGAGAGAGTGAGTCACCACACATAAATCTGATTTTAATGGCGATTCGGCGGTTGAAAAATAGCACTGATCAATTGAATTTTATCAATTGAAAAAAATTGCATTTCTAAATAATTTTGAGAAAAATAAGTGAAACTTTAAATCGAATTAAATTGGCATGAGGAACAAATAAATTCAAAATGGAATTGAAGTTGAAATGAATTTCATTCTGGGTTAAAATTAAAACAAGTAAACTTTTTTCTTGGAAGATGAAACTAAATGATCAATTATTTGAGAAAAATGGAAATAAATTTTTGTTTAATGGAGAATTAACAATTTTACAGACATTTGAAGAGGTTTGATTGGTCGGACAAATGAAACTAGGGTTGCGTTGATGCGACATTAACATAACCTCAATGCATCCTCAACTCACGATCTCCTGCTCGACTAGTAAGGATTGTTTATCAGTTGAAAATTGTTTCTTTATCCTTCTTGAAGTCTCAAGGATAA
>CAKNXH010076291.1:0-10003 GCA_932178445.1 Andricus quercusramuli | reverse complement strand
CGTGTGAAGTCAGATGTACACTTATAATGAAATATCTGAAATAGCTTGAAATCACTTCATTCATTTGAAGACATAACAGGGCTCGGATCAAGCTTTTTTTGAAAAATGCAACTAATCGACTTTTTATAATTTGGTGAATTTGATTATTTTTTAAATCTGCAGAAGTCACTGAAGTCTCTTGAAATCTCCCGAGATATTTGAAGTCTTTTAAATTCACATGAAGTCATATGAATTCACATGAATTCACATTAAGTCACATGAAATACGAGGGGGAAAAAACTTATAAAAATTCGGTCCAGCATTGGTGGATTACTCCAGATTATAAGGGATTACCTAGGATTATATGTGACGTGCGCCGAAGAAAGGGGGCTTACTCTGGAAAGCGAGATTTTTCAGGACGAGCGGTCGAAGTCGACCCGATAGACGCGACTTTTAGAAGAGACGGAAGACCACGAAATCTTCCCTCTCCGCTTGCCACTACATTCTCACGCATATAGCGGCGTTGCTCACGGACGGGGTAAAGATGAAACGCGGAGATGTAGTGGAGAGTGGTGGGAGGTGTTTCACGGGATCTCGAGCTCTCGAGCGAAAGCACGATTTCTCGGGTACCTATCAACTCAATTATTAGCAATAATAACGCTCGGAAATTTTTTTCGATAGTTTCATTAAAAAGAGCAACTCAAAACCTATCGAAAGGTGTAAAAACCTCGATTTCGATTTTTCCAGAGTAAGCCCCCTTTCTTCGGCGCACGTCACATATGTAGATTATCCAGGATTTTAAGTGGATTACCTACGGTTACAAGTGGATTGCACATGATTACAAGTGGATTACCGCGGATAAAAAGTGGCTTATCTAGGGTTACGAGTGTATTGGCGGGATTACAAGTGGATTAACTTGGATTACCTAAGATTACAAGTGGACTACCTGGGCTTGAAGTGTTAAAGTCGATTAGCTATAGGGTTACAAGTGTCTAACCTACGGTTACGAGTGGATTACACAGGATTACAAGTGAAATACATATAATTTCAAATGGATTATTCTGAATTACTTTGGATTACTAGTGGATTACCGTAGATAACAAGTGGATTAACTAGGATTACATGTGGATTACTACGGATTACAAGTGGACTACCTGGGCTTAAAGTGTTAAAGTCGATTAGCAAGGTTACAATTATATTACCTGGGGTTACAAGTGGATTAAATAGGATTAAAAGTGAATTAACCATAATTTCAAATGGATTATTCTGAATTACCACGGATTAAAAGTGGATTACAGCAGATAACAAGTGGATTAGCTAGGGTTATGAGTGGATTGTCAGAATTACAAGTCGATCAACGGGGATTACGTGTGGATTTCCTAAGATTAGAAGTGGACTGCCTGGGCCTAAAGTGTTAAAGTCGATTAGCTAGGGTTACAAGTGTCTTACCTAGGGTTACAAGTGGATTACACAGGATTACAAGTGAATTACCCATGATTTCAAGTGGATTATTCTGAATGACTTCGGATTATAAGTGGATTATTGCAGATAACAAGTGGATTACCTGAGGTTATGAGTGGATTGTCAGAATTACAAGTGGATTAACGGGGATTACATGTGGATTTCCCAGGATTACAAGTGGACTACCTGGGATTCAAGTATTAATTTCGATTAGCTAGGCTTACAAGTGTCTTACCTAGGGTTACAAGTGGATTACATAGGATTACAAGTGAATTAACCATAATTTCAAATGTATCATTCTGAATTACTGCGGATTACAAGTGGATTACCGCAGATAACAATTGGATTATCTAGGATTAAGAGTGGATTGGCAGGATTACAAGTGGATTAACTATGATTACAAGTGGATTACCTAGGAGTTGACTACCTAGGCTTACAGTGTTAAAGTCGTTGAGCTAGGTTTACAAGTGTTTTACCTAGGGTTACGAGTAGATTATACAGGATTACAAGTGAATTAATCATAATTTCAAATGGATTATTCTGAATTACTTCGGATTGCAAATGGATTAACTAGGATTACCTAGGATTACAGGCGATAACCTTGGAATGCAAATGGATTAATTGGGTTACATTGAAGTACACATGATTACAAGTTGATTTTGCTGGATTTCTGCGTACTACAAGTGGATTACCTAGGGTTGCGAAGAATTGCCCATGATTATAATTAGATTATCCTGGTTTATTTCAGATTACAAGTGAATTGCCGCTGATAACAACTGGTTTACATAGGATTACAAGTATGAATTAGTTGGGATTGAAAGGGAATCACCTAGGATTCTATGTGGATTATTCCGGGTTACCAGTGGATTGCCTAGGGTTAAACTTGGATTACCAAGAATTACAAGTGTCTTATTTGGATTAAATAAGATTACATCGCTTTGAAAGTGGATTACGATGGATAACAAGTGGACTACCCAGGGTTACAAGTGGATTAACTAGGATTACAAGTGAATTACTCATGATTGCGTGTGGATTACCCATAATTTCAAACGTATTATTCTGAATTACTTCGGATTACAGGTGGATTATCTAGGGTTATGAGTGGATTGTCTAGATTACAAGTGGATTAACTAGGATTATATGTAGATTACCTAGGGTTACAAGTGGATTAACAAGAATTACAATTGTCTTAATTGGATTACCTAAGATTACAAGTGGATTTCCCCCAATTATAAGTAAATTGCCGATGATTACAGGTTGAGTATTCTCGATTATTTCGTTTCGCAAGTGGATTAACATGGATAATAATTCGACTACCTAGGTTTACAAGTGGGTTACATAGGATTACAGGTGGATAACCTACGATTTTAAGTATATTAATTGAATAACCTAGGATTACAAGTGGGTTACATAGGGTTACATGTGGATTACTTAGGGTTACACGTGGATTACCTAGGGTTACAAGTGGATTACATGTGAATTACACATGATTACAAGTTACTTTTCTGCGTATTACAAGTGGATTACCCAGGGTTACAAGTGAATTGCCCATGATTACAAGTAGATTATTCGGGAATACTCCAGATTACAAGAGGATTGTCGCTGATAACAAGTGGTTTACATAGGGTTACAAGTGTGAATGACTTATAATTACAAGGGAATTACCTATCATTATATGTAGATTATCCAGGGTTACAAGTGAATATCCTGGGGTTACGAGTGGATTACCGAGGATTACAAGTGTCTTAATTCGTTTACCTAGGGTTACAAGTAGATTACTCAGAATTATAAGTAAATTACCTATTATTGCAAGTGGATTACCCTGAATTTCTCTGTGTTATAAGTGGATTATCTAGAGTTTTGAGTGAATTACCCAGAATTACAAGTAGATTATCCTGGATTGACCAAGATTACCCGTAATTACAATCGGATCACCTAGAGTTACAAGTTTATTACTTTTGACTAGAATTATATTAATTGAATGACTAGGATTACCTAAGATTACAAGCAGATTAAAGGTGTATCATGGTAGGATTTCACTGGAGGGGGAAACAACTCTGGTAATCCTCTGGACCGCACGGTTATGCGAACTGGTAATCCGGCGTAATTCGATCATCCAAGCAATCTAGGATAATCTTAGTGTAATCTACCTGTAATCCACTATAATCCCAGGGAATTCGAGTCCTCTAAGTATTCTAGTGTAATCCTCTTGTAATTCTAGGTAATCCACATTTATACCCAGCTAATCAACTTGTAATACAATTAATCCACTTCTAACTCTAGATAATCGACTTGCTACCAGCGGTAATTCACTTGCAATCCGTGGTTATTCAGGGTAGTCTAATTTTAATCCTGGATAATCCACTTGTAATTTTAAATAATCCACATGTAACCATAGATAATCTGCATTAATCCAGTTGATGCATTTGTAATCCTGGTAATCCACTTAAAATGCGGCTTAATCCACCTTCGCTGGACCGCATTTTTATGAGTTGTTTGCCTTCCCTTCAAATTATTCATAACCGAGTGGCTGCAGGATGAACGTAGCCAGGATTATTTTTTTCAGATTTTATTGGCCAGCCTGAGAGTACTGACATATTTTTCAAGAGAAAATGATTGCTGCTGTAAAACTACTTTATTGAATTGAACTTTCCAGTTGCTTTATACGATCTAGAAAAATTGGCACTAGCTCTTCCCCTGCTTTTAGTGTTTTATGTCCGTGGCATTTGACAAAATTGGGTGATAATTTTTTACAGGGATAAGTCAGGTGGGAATAGGTTAAGAGAGGACATGAAGCTGCAGTAAATGTTGCGAGTTACCCTCGAGTGCAACGGCTACTACACGGAAAGTGCAACATAGACAGTCGATCGATCCGATAATTTACGGTTTACCAAAGGTCATTTGTTACTTGTCATCCAAAAATTCAGAGCCTAAAATACAAATAGAATGAAAACAAAGATCAACAATGGAAAGCTTAAATTTAAAAGCTCATTCAATTTTTTTTTTGGTTAAATGTAGAAAAGTTGTCTTCCTTGGATGAAAATCAACTTCTTTGCTGAAAACTCAACTGTCTGCTAACAAAATTCATCTTTTTCGCTTAAAAATTCAACTATGTTAAACATTCAACTATTTTTTTGAAACTTTAACTATTTTGTAAGAAGGCAACTTATTTGGTCAAAAATTCATCAGTTTTGTTGAGCATTCGTCCTTTTAGTTTGAAAATACAAGTTTTCGGTTTAAAAACTCAACTGACTCCTAAAAGATTCGTCTTTTTGGCTTAAAAATGTTTCAAGTAGTATCATCGTAGTGTGAATCTTCTTTTTTTGTTGAAAATTTTACTATTATATTTTTGGTTCAGAATTCATATTTTATGGTCAATATTAGCGGCTCGGATAGCAGTACCGACGGAGCGCTTGGCCAGTAGGCAGGAGAGGGGATAACGCGTAGCGAGTGAAGTGGACGTGGCGACGAATTATTGGTCGCCTCGTCCACTCGTCCACCTCGTTCACTACACGTTATCCCCTCTCCTGCCTACTGGTCAAGCGCTCCGTCGGTTCTGCTTTCCGAGCCGACAATTATTATACTATTTGATTGAAAATTTAATTTTTTTTTAAATATCCAACGAATTTGTTAAAAATTAATTTGTTGAATGTAAAATGCAACTGTTTTGTAGAAAATTCGTCCTTTTCGAAGTTTGTCTCTCTTGCTTGAAATTTCACCTATTTAATTGAAAACTCATTTTTTAGGTTTGCAAAGTCAACTTTGGTAGAAAATCTTTTTTGGTTGAAAATCCAACTATTTCGTTGAAAATTTGTCGTTTCTCGTTGAATTTAACAGTTCTTGATTTAAAATTAAAATCTTTTTTGGTTGAAATATCAACTATTACACTTTTTTTAGAATTCATTTTTTTACATATTTAAAGTTTCACTACTTGGTTGAAAGGTGAATTAATCTGTTTAAAATTAATTTTGTTGTTGTTGAAGATTCATCATCTTAGTTGAAAACTCATCTCTGTGGTTAAAAATGTAATTATTTTGTTGAGAATTCGTTGTTTTTTTGGTTGACTATTGGTTTTTTCAACTGAAACTTTAACTAGTCCATTTTTGTTCAAGAATTCATCTTTTTTTTCCATGCAAAATTTTAAAGTTGAACTGCTTTGTTAAATTTTTTTTTATTTGAAGCTTCATCTCTTTGGTTGAAATTTAAATTATTTTCTTTAAAGTTCTTTTTTTACATAAAAATCTTTTTTGATAGACAATTTTGTTGTTGTGTTAAAACCGCAAATGTTTGACTAAACATGAATCTGTTTTGTTTGGGAGTTCAACTATTTTTTTTTAAATCCTCTCTTTCTTTTGGTGGAAAATTAAATTTTTTGTTGAAATTTTATATTTTTATGCGGAAAATTCAACTGTTTTTGTAGAAAATTCGTATTTTTGGCTTCAACTATTTTGTTTTTGGTTGAAGTTAAATCTTTTTTGTTTTAAAATTCGGGAATTTTGTTGAAAATTCATCTTCTTTGGTTGAAGATTCATGTTTTTGGTTGACAATTTAACTATATTGCTGATAATTTCCTAATTTTTTGTTTTTGTTGAAAATTAATCTTTTTCACTGAAAATTCAACTGCTTGACTATAAAAATGCAACTGTTTTTGGAAGTTTAATTTTTTGTTTGAAAATTCTACCATTTGGTTGAAAATTCATATTAGCAGGTTGAAAGTTCAACTATTTTGTTAAAAATTCAACTTTTTTTTTTGAAAATTCGTCTCTTTTCCTATACAATTTGCCTCGCAATTTGCTATCCTGTTTGGTCAAAAATTAATTTATGTCGTTGAAAATTTAAATGTTTGGTTCAAATTTGATCATTCTTGGGTGTAAATTACTTTTTTTTTGTTGTGGAAAATTCTTCTTTTTCGAGATCAAAGTCTAGGGTTTTCTAAAACTTTCTACTTTTAGGGTATAAAATTTAACTATTTGGTTGAAAATTTACATTTTTGTTGAAAATTCATATTTTGGGGTTCACATTTCAACAGTTTTGTAGAAATATCGTTTTTTCGCCTTAAAATGTCAAGAGTTTGGAAAAAATTTAATATTTGGTTGAAAATTCAACTATGTGGTTAATAAAGAATATTTTTTGGTTGATGTTTCGACTATTTTGTTGAGAATTCTACAAAACAGAATTTCTAAATTGGCTTTGGCGTAAAAGTAATTTTTCAGTATGCTTGTTATGAATAAATTACAATGTTGCACAGAAAAATTCCGATATTTATTGCTCTAAATCAATTCGAGATTGAAAAAACAGTGCTTAATCTTTTTTAATATTTTAAAATCCTTTGAAAGTTTGTTGGAGAGCAAGAGGAAATATTTTTTTCATTCTTTTCGCTAGTTGGAAATAATTGTGGGTAATATTTGCAGTAGGGAAAAACCTTTACACTTTCGGCTTTAATCGATTAATACGAGAGGGAAGACCACAGTTTCGGAAATGTTGGCTATTTTTCTATGCTAATTTCACAGTTTCGCTCAGGCGTAACCACCGAAGGGTTAAACTGAACAGCGTGGGCAATGGATCGGTCTGACGTAATGTTCCATTTCCAAACGACCCAACCATCTACTTTATTCTCCACCCTTTGCAATAAGTTGAGGCTTTCAGTCTGTCTTTTTAAACCCGTCTAATAGTTTTTCAAATTGGTTTCGTAATTTAAATTTAATTCAAATCATCCCCTCTAACTATTAGTTTTAACGTTCACCTTAATAAAATGTGCAATGTTACTCTTCGTTGGAGTGGTTAGTTATTCGTCCAACGATCTTTGCTTGATTAGAATGTTATCTACCCTTCTGTTTGTCTACAGATTTTTTTTCATAAAATAAACAGGGTGTTCACTCACCTGGAAAACCTGGATGTCAGAGAATTTTTGTTTGGAGTTCTTATCCTAGATTCCTGTTACCAACATGTTACCGACATCGAGACCATTCCACAGCTCAAGTGGTTCGTGTCCGTGCTAACTTTCTAGAATTTTCTGGATGACGTCATAACTATATGACGGGGTAGGAAATGCTAAGACTAATCAAAATTTAACCTTGAAAATGTTCACGCAAAATCATTCAAAATATTCTTAGAAACTTAGCATGGACAGGAACCACTTGAGCCATAAAATGGTCTCAATGTCGGTAACACATCGGTAGCAGGAAGTACCCTTACTTAACTGCATCAGAAAATATATTTTATTAAAAATATTATCAATGTGTTAAATATGCATTGCATTTTAAGTACTTAAAATTCATATACGAAAATAATATCAAAGTTTGTTTTAATTATTAATCAAATTCCTGGACTTTAGAATAAAATTTAAATAAAATTTAAATGTGTATGCCATTAATAAAATACTTTTACTATTATAAAGTTACCTTCACTATTTACAAAACACCGTTATTTAATTTTGCATATAAAAAGTAACATTTATAAACATTTGTAATAAACTCGTGAAATGATTCTATACTTATTCCAATTTTCAAATAAGTTTTACGATTTTTTAATAAATTGAATTAAATACAGTTGAATTGGCAAGAACATTTTTTCAAAATTTAATGGATAATCATGAAATCTAATGGATTTCATGAGATTTCACAGTTATTAAAAAATTTCCAAAGATTGCAAGGGATTCCAAGGACAGCACATGATTTCTAGAGATTTTTTGGGATATCAAAATATTTCACGGTATTTTAGAGGATTAAAAAAATTTCCAAAAATTTCAGCTAATTTTAAATAATTCAGGAAATTTGTAAAAAGAATTAAAATTCTGGATTTGAACAGAGAATTTTTCAAAAGAATTCTAATTCTGAAATGGAACAGGAAAATTTCAAATTCAAATAAATTCTGAGTTGGAACAGGGAATTTAAAAATTGTAACGGATTCTGAGCATTTTCTTAAAGACTGATCATTTTGACTTGAAAATTGAATTATTTTGTGAACAAATTGAAAAAAATGATTAATTATTCATTTATTTAGTTAGTTATTTGATGGTGATATTTATTATATTTAAGAATATCCCCTAATAATTTGTCAAAGCTTTCTAAATTGAAAATAATAATAAAATCTCTAGAAACTTGTGCTGCATTAACAAATTACTTGTTCTTTTATAAAGAAACTTTCACAAATGAAAAAATCCAAAAGACTTGAACTTTTTTTCCTGTTCCTGCCTTCACACTTTTTTTATCAAATTCCCCCTTTTCCCCTTAGTTAAATATTTTTTTGTAAAATCTATACAAATTAAATATTTTTGAAATTATCTACAAAAAATTACGATGATCTGTTCCTCCACATTTTAGATTCTCTTCAGTTTGAATTTGAATAACGATTGTCATTATCTTAGACGTATTAAAACAACAAATTTAAGAATTTTTAGAATTTAAACAATTTTTAAAAATCTACATACCTAAAACCAGCTTTTAAGAGTTAGGCAAATTTTAGGGCAGTTTTTAGTAGATGTTAAATATTCTTTCTTTAAATATGCATTCCTTATAATATTTAATTGATGTAAATATTTATCAAAATTGGAAAAAAATCTCTTTTTCTTACTTTTTCTTAGATGAAAATTTCAAAAATTTTAAATAGACACAGTTTTTAGTACTTAGACAATTTGAAATTAATAGCGTTTGAAATTATACAATTTTTATTTTGTTATATCAGACAATTTCTGACGTTTTAAATTTAACAATTTCGAAATTATCAATTGTACATGTAAATTTCTCAAATATAAACAAATTTTTAATTAAGGATTTAAAATTTACCAATATGTGACTAGCAGTATTTATAGGAACAATAATTAAGATTTCCAGGTACTTAAGAAAATGTGTATCCATGAAAATGATAAAATTAGGAAAGACATTTTTTTCAAACATATCTTGCTAACTAGAATTCATCATTACTGAAATTATTTAATTTCTTTAAAATATTTTTAGAACTCTTAATATTCAAAAATTTGTTATTATGGATTTGTAAATAGTTTATGTTTTTAATATTAGAAAATAAAAATGGAGGGACATTTTATTCAAGCGGTTTCTTTAGAACAATTTAATGAATAATTGTAATTTAATTTATATTCCTGGAATTTTAAATAATTTCTACATATTTTAATTAATTTTTATTATTTCCAAAGATTTTAATTTCGTATTAAATTGATATTATAATAATTTCTTAAATTTTATGAAAATTCATTAAATTCATAATAATTTCATAATTTAAAATATATTTAAAAAATTTATCTATGAATACTTTCAACCATTTTCATTCCAAAAAAGATAAATTCTTTTCAATACATTATTTTATTTAATGTTACATTACATACTACATTTTTTGTTCAGAATTTATCTTTTTTGGAATGAAAAATTTAATTACTTGGTTGAAAGTATTCATAGATAAGTTAGGGAATAAATTAAATTTTATTTTAAGGGATTTCTATGGATTTCAAAAATTCCAAGGCATATGAAGGAATGCGACAATTTTTAAAGGATTTTAATGATTGTTTAATCTCACGATTTGAGAATAAGTATGACACAAGTTTTGTAAA
>CAKNXH010076290.1:0-10698 GCA_932178445.1 Andricus quercusramuli | reverse complement strand
CGTGTGAAGTCAGATGTACACTTATAATGAAATATCTGAAATAGCTTTAAATCACTTCATTCATTTGAAGACATAACAGGGCTCGGATCAAGCTTTTTTTGAAAAATGCAACTAATCGACTTTTTATAATTTGGTGAATTTGATTATTTTTTAAATCTGCAGAAGTCACTGAAGTCTCTTGAAATCTCCCGAGATATTTGAAGTCTTTTAAATTCACATGAAGTCATATGAATTCACATGAATTCACATTAAGTCACATGAAATACGAGGGGGAAAAAACTTATAAAAATTCGGTCCAGCATTGGTGGATTACTCCAGATTATAAGGGATTACCTAGGATTATATGTGACGTGCGCCGAAGAAAGGGGGCTTACTCTGGAAAGCGAGATTTTTCAGGACGAGCGGTCGAAGTCGACCCGATAGACGCGACTTTTAGAAGAGACGGAAGACCACGAAATCTTCCCTCTCCGCTTGCCACTACATTCTCACGCATATAGCGGCGTTGCTCACGGACGGGGTAAAGATGAAACGCGGAGATGTAGTGGAGAGTGGTGGGAGGTGTTTCACGGGATCTCGAGCTCTCGAGCGAAAGCACGATTTCTCGGGTACCTATCAACTCAATTATTAGCAATAATAACGCTCGGAAATTTTTTTCGATAGTTTCATTAAAAAGAGCAACTCAAAACCTATCGAAAGGTGTAAAAACCTCGATTTCGATTTTTCCAGAGTAAGCCCCCTTTCTTCGGCGCACGTCACATATGTAGATTATCCAGGATTTTAAGTGGATTACCTACGGTTACAAGTGGATTGCACATGATTACAAGTGGATTACCGCGGATAAAAAGTGGCTTATCTAGGGTTACGAGTGTATTGGCGGGATTACAAGTGGATTAACTTGGATTACCTAAGATTACAAGTGGACTACCTGGGCTTGAAGTGTTAAAGTCGATTAGCTATAGGGTTACAAGTGTCTAACCTACGGTTACGAGTGGATTACACAGGATTACAAGTGAAATACATATAATTTCAAATGGATTATTCTGAATTACTTTGGATTACTAGTGGATTACCGTAGATAACAAGTGGATTAACTAGGATTACATGTGGATTACTACGGATTACAAGTGGACTACCTGGGCTTAAAGTGTTAAAGTCGATTAGCAAGGTTACAATTATATTACCTGGGGTTACAAGTGGATTAAATAGGATTAAAAGTGAATTAACCATAATTTCAAATGGATTATTCTGAATTACCACGGATTAAAAGTGGATTACAGCAGATAACAAGTGGATTAGCTAGGGTTATGAGTGGATTGTCAGAATTACAAGTCGATCAACGGGGATTACGTGTGGATTTCCTAAGATTACAAGTGGACTGCCTGGGCCTAAAGTGTTAAAGTCGATTAGCTAGGGTTACAAGTGTCTTACCTAGGGTTACAAGTGGATTACACAGGATTACAAGTGAATTACCCATGATTTCAAGTGGATTATTCTGAATGACTTCGGATTATAAGTGGATTATTGCAGATAACAAGTGGATTACCTGAGGTTATGAGTGGATTGTCAGAATTACAAGTGGATTAACGGGGATTACATGTGGATTTCCCAGGATTACAAGTGGACTACCTGGGATTCAAGTATTAATTTCGATTAGCTAGGCTTACAAGTGTCTTACCTAGGGTTACAAGTGGATTACATAGGATTACAAGTGAATTAACCATAATTTCAAATGTATCATTCTGAATTACTGCGGATTACAAGTGGATTACCGCAGATAACAATTGGATTATCTAGGATTAAGAGTGGATTGGCAGGATTACAAGTGGATTAACTATGATTACAAGTGGATTACCTAGGAGTTGACTACCTAGGCTTACAGTGTTAAAGTCGTTGAGCTAGGTTTACAAGTGTTTTACCTAGGGTTACGAGTAGATTATACAGGATTACAAGTGAATTAATCATAATTTCAAATGGATTATTCTGAATTACTTCGGATTGCAAATGGATTAACTAGGATTACCTAGGATTACAGGCGATAACCTTGGAATGCAAATGGATTAATTGGGTTACATTGAAGTACACATGATTACAAGTTGATTTTGCTGGATTTCTGCGTACTACAAGTGGATTACCTAGGGTTGCGAAGAATTGCCCATGATTATAATTAGATTATCCTGGTTTATTTCAGATTACAAGTGAATTGCCGCTGATAACAACTGGTTTACATAGGATTACAAGTATGAATTAGTTGGGATTGAAAGGGAATCACCTAGGATTCTATGTGGATTATTCCGGGTTACCAGTGGATTGCCTAGGGTTAAACTTGGATTACCAAGAATTACAAGTGTCTTATTTGGATTAAATAAGATTACATCGCTTTGAAAGTGGATTACGATGGATAACAAGTGGACTACCCAGGGTTACAAGTGGATTAACTAGGATTACAAGTGAATTACTCATGATTGCGTGTGGATTACCCATAATTTCAAACGTATTATTCTGAATTACTTCGGATTACAGGTGGATTATCTAGGGTTATGAGTGGATTGTCTAGATTACAAGTGGATTAACTAGGATTATATGTAGATTACCTAGGGTTACAAGTGGATTAACAAGAATTACAATTGTCTTAATTGGATTACCTAAGATTACAAGTGGATTTCCCCCAATTATAAGTAAATTGCCGATGATTACAGGTTGAGTATTCTCGATTATTTCGTTTCGCAAGTGGATTAACATGGATAATAATTCGACTACCTAGGTTTACAAGTGGGTTACATAGGATTACAGGTGGATAACCTACGATTTTAAGTATATTAATTGAATAACCTAGGATTACAAGTGGGTTACATAGGGTTACATGTGGATTACTTAGGGTTACACGTGGATTACCTAGGGTTACAAGTGGATTACATGTGAATTACACATGATTACAAGTTACTTTTCTGCGTATTACAAGTGGATTACCCAGGGTTACAAGTGAATTGCCCATGATTACAAGTAGATTATTCGGGAATACTCCAGATTACAAGAGGATTGTCGCTGATAACAAGTGGTTTACATAGGGTTACAAGTGTGAATGACTTATAATTACAAGGGAATTACCTATCATTATATGTAGATTATCCAGGGTTACAAGTGAATATCCTGGGGTTACGAGTGGATTACCGAGGATTACAAGTGTCTTAATTCGTTTACCTAGGGTTACAAGTAGATTACTCAGAATTATAAGTAAATTACCTATTATTGCAAGTGGATTACCCTGAATTTCTCTGTGTTATAAGTGGATTATCTAGAGTTTTGAGTGAATTACCCAGAATTACAAGTAGATTATCCTGGATTGACCAAGATTACCCGTAATTACAATCGGATCACCTAGAGTTACAAGTTTATTACTTTTGACTAGAATTATATTAATTGAATGACTAGGATTACCTAAGATTACAAGCAGATTAAAGGTGTATCATGGTAGGATTTCACTGGAGGGGGAAACAACTCTGGTAATCCTCTGGACCGCACGGTTATGCGAACTGGTAATCCGGCGTAATTCGATCATCCAAGCAATCTAGGATAATCTTAGTGTAATCTACCTGTAATCCACTATAATCCCAGGGAATTCGAGTCCTCTAAGTATTCTAGTGTAATCCTCTTGTAATTCTAGGTAATCCACATTTATACCCAGCTAATCAACTTGTAATACAATTAATCCACTTCTAACTCTAGATAATCGACTTGCTACCAGCGGTAATTCACTTGCAATCCGTGGTTATTCAGGGTAGTCTAATTTTAATCCTGGATAATCCACTTGTAATTTTAAATAATCCACATGTAACCATAGATAATCTGCATTAATCCAGTTGATGCATTTGTAATCCTGGTAATCCACTTAAAATGCGGCTTAATCCACCTTCGCTGGACCGCATTTTTATGAGTTGTTTGCCTTCCCTTCAAATTATTCATAACCGAGTGGCTGCAGGATGAACGTAGCCAGGATTATTTTTTTCAGATTTTATTGGCCAGCCTGAGAGTACTGACATATTTTTCAAGAGAAAATGATTGCTGCTGTAAAACTACTTTATTGAATTGAACTTTCCAGTTGCTTTATACGATCTAGAAAAATTGGCACTAGCTCTTCCCCTGCTTTTAGTGTTTTATGTCCGTGGCATTTGACAAAATTGGGTGATAATTTTTTACAGGGATAAGTCAGGTGGGAATAGGTTAAGAGAGGACATGAAGCTGCAGTAAATGTTGCGAGTTACCCTCGAGTGCAACGGCTACTACACGGAAAGTGCAACATAGACAGTCGATCGATCCGATAATTTACGGTTTACCAAAGGTCATTTGTTACTTGTCATCCAAAAATTCAGAGCCTAAAATACAAATAGAATGAAAACAAAGATCAACAATGGAAAGCTTAAATTTAAAAGCTCATTCAATTTTTTTTTTGGTTAAATGTAGAAAAGTTGTCTTCCTTGGATGAAAATCAACTTCTTTGCTGAAAACTCAACTGTCTGCTAACAAAATTCATCTTTTTCGCTTAAAAATTCAACTATGTTAAACATTCAACTATTTTTTTGAAACTTTAACTATTTTGTAAGAAGGCAACTTATTTGGTCAAAAATTCATCAGTTTTGTTGAGCATTCGTCCTTTTAGTTTGAAAATACAAGTTTTCGGTTTAAAAACTCAACTGACTCCTAAAAGATTCGTCTTTTTGGCTTAAAAATGTTTCAAGTAGTATCATCGTAGTGTGAATCTTCTTTTTTTGTTGAAAATTTTACTATTATATTTTTGGTTCAGAATTCATATTTTATGGTCAATATTAGCGGCTCGGATAGCAGTACCGACGGAGCGCTTGGCCAGTAGGCAGGAGAGGGGATAACGCGTAGCGAGTGAAGTGGACGTGGCGACGAATTATTGGTCGCCTCGTCCACTCGTCCACCTCGTTCACTACACGTTATCCCCTCTCCTGCCTACTGGTCAAGCGCTCCGTCGGTTCTGCTTTCCGAGCCGACAATTATTATACTATTTGATTGAAAATTTAATTTTTTTTTAAATATCCAACGAATTTGTTAAAAATTAATTTGTTGAATGTAAAATGCAACTGTTTTGTAGAAAATTCGTCCTTTTCGAAGTTTGTCTCTCTTGCTTGAAATTTCACCTATTTAATTGAAAACTCATTTTTTAGGTTTGCAAAGTCAACTTTGGTAGAAAATCTTTTTTGGTTGAAAATCCAACTATTTCGTTGAAAATTTGTCGTTTCTCGTTGAATTTAACAGTTCTTGATTTAAAATTAAAATCTTTTTTGGTTGAAATATCAACTATTACACTTTTTTTAGAATTCATTTTTTTACATATTTAAAGTTTCACTACTTGGTTGAAAGGTGAATTAATCTGTTTAAAATTAATTTTGTTGTTGTTGAAGATTCATCATCTTAGTTGAAAACTCATCTCTGTGGTTAAAAATGTAATTATTTTGTTGAGAATTCGTTGTTTTTTTGGTTGACTATTGGTTTTTTCAACTGAAACTTTAACTAGTCCATTTTTGTTCAAGAATTCATCTTTTTTTTTCCATGCAAAATTTTAAAGTTGAACTGCTTTGTTAAATTTTTTTTTATTTGAAGCTTCATCTCTTTGGTTGAAATTTAAATTATTTTCTTTAAAGTTCTTTTTTTACATAAAAATCTTTTTTGATAGACAATTTTGTTGTTGTGTTAAAACCGCAAATGTTTGACTAAACATGAATCTATTTTGTTTGGGAGTTCAACTATTTTTTTTTAAATCCTCTCTTTCTTTTGGTGGAAAATTAAATTTTTTGTTGAAATTTTATATTTTTATGCGGAAAATTCAACTGTTTTTGTAGAAAATTCGTATTTTTGGCTTCAACTATTTTGTTTTTGGTTGAAGTTAAATCTTTTTTGTTTTAAAATTCGGGAATTTTGTTGAAAATTCATCTTCTTTGGTTGAAGATTCATGTTTTTGGTTGACAATTTAACTATATTGCTGATAATTTCCTAATTTTTTGTTTTTGTTGAAAATTAATCTTTTTCACTGAAAATTCAACTGCTTGACTATAAAAATGCAACTGTTTTTGGAAGTTTAATTTTTTGTTTGAAAATTCTACCATTTGGTTGAAAATTCATATTAGCAGGTTGAAAGTTCAACTATTTTGTTAAAAATTCAACTTTTTTTTTTGAAAATTCGTCTCTTTTCCTATACAATTTGCCTCGCAATTTGCTATCCTGTTTGGTCAAAAATTAATTTATGTCGTTGAAAATTTAAATGTTTGGTTCAAATTTGATCATTCTTGGGTGTAAATTACTTTTTTTTTGTTGTGGAAAATTCTTCTTTTTCGAGATCAAAGTCTAGGGTTTTCTAAAACTTTCTACTTTTAGGGTATAAAATTTAACTATTTGGTTGAAAATTTACATTTTTGTTGAAAATTCATATTTTGGGGTTCACATTTCAACAGTTTTGTAGAAATATCGTTTTTTCGCCTTAAAATGTCAAGAGTTTGGAAAAAATTTAATATTTGGTTGAAAATTCAACTATGTGGTTAATAAAGAATATTTTTTGGTTGATGTTTCGACTATTTTGTTGAGAATTCTACAAAACAGAATTTCTAAATTGGCTTTGGCGTAAAAGTAATTTTTCAGTATGCTTGTTATGAATAAATTACAATGTTGCACAGAAAAATTCCGATATTTATTGCTCTAAATCAATTCGAGATTGAAAAAACAGTGCTTAATCTTTTTTAATATTTTAAAATCCTTTGAAAGTTTGTTGGAGAGCAAGAGGAAATATTTTTTTCATTCTTTTCGCTAGTTGGAAATAATTGTGGGTAATATTTGCAGTAGGGAAAAACCTTTACACTTTCGGCTTTAATCGATTAATACGAGAGGGAAGACCACAGTTTCGAAAATGTTGGCTATTTTTCTATGCTAATTTCACAGTTTCGCTCAGGCGTAACCACCGAAGGGTTAAACTGAACAGCGTGGGCAATGGATCGGTCTGACGTAATGTTCCATTTCCAAACGACCCAACCATCTACTTTATTCTCTACCCTTTGCAATAAGTTGAGGCTTTCAGTCTGTCTTTTTAAACCCGTCTAATAGTTTTTCAAATTGGTTTCGTAATTTAAATTTAATTCAAATCATCCCCTCTAACTATTAGTTTTAACGTTCACCTTAATAAAATGTGCAATGTTACTCTTCGTTGGAGTGGTTAGTTATTCGTCCAACGATCTTTGCTTGATTAGAATGTTATCTACCCTTCTGTTTGTCTACATATTTTTTTTCATAAAATAAACAGGGTGTTCACTCACCTGGAAAACCTGGATGTCAGAGAATTTTTGTTTGGAGTTCTTATCCTAGATTCCTGTTACCAACATGTTACCGACATCGAGACCATTCCACAGCTCAAGTGGTTCGTGTCCGTGCTAACTTTCTAGAATTTTCTGGATGACGTCATAACTATATGACGGGGTAGGAAATGCTAAGACCAATCAAAATTTAACCTTGAAAATGTTCACGCAAAATCATTCAAAATATTCTTAGAAACTTAGCATGGACAGGAACCACTTGAGCCATAAAATGGTCTCAATGTCGGTAACACATCGGTAGCAGGAAGTACCCTTACTTAACTGCATCAGAAAATATATTTTATTAAAAATATTATCAATGTGTTAAATATGCATTGCATTTTAAGTACTTAAAATTCATATACGAAAATAATATCAAAGTTTGTTTTAATTATTAATCAAATTCCTGGACTTTAGAATAAAATTTAAATAAAATTTAAATGTGTATGCCATTAATAAAATACTTTTACTATTATAAAGTTACCTTCACTATTTACAAAACACCGTTATTTAATTTTGCATATAAAAAGTAACATTTATAAACATTTGTAATAAACTCGTGAAATGATTCTATACTTATTCCAATTTTCAAATAAGTTTTACGATTTTTTAATAAATTGAATTAAATACAGTTGAATTGGCAAGAACATTTTTTCAAAATTTAATGGATAATCATGAAATCTAATGGATTTCATGAGATTTCACAGTTATTAAAAAATTTCCAAAGATTGCAAGGGATTCCAAGGACAGCACATGATTTCTAGAGATTTTTTGGGATATCAAAATATTTCACGGTATTTTAGAGGATTAAAAAAATTTCCAAAAATTTCAGCTAATTTTAAATAATTCAGGAAATTTGTAAAAAGAATTAAAATTCTGGATTTGAACAGAGAATTTTTCAAAAGAATTCTAATTCTGAAATGGAACAGGAAAATTTCAAATTCAAATAAATTCTGAGTTGGAACAGGGAATTTAAAAATTGTAACGGATTCTGAGCATTTTCTTAAAGACTGATCATTTTGACTTGAAAATTGAATTATTTTGTGAACAAATTGAAAAAAATGATTAATTATTCATTTATTTAGTTAGTTATTTGATGGTGATATTTATTATATTTAAGAATATCCCCTAATAATTTGTCAAAGCTTTCTAAATTGAAAATAATAATAAAATCTCTAGAAACTTGTGCTGCATTAACAAATTACTTGTTCTTTTATAAAGAAACTTTCACAAATGAAAAAATCCAAAAGACTTGAACTTTTTTTCCTGTTCCTGCCTTCACACTTTTTTTATCAAATTCCCCCTTTTCCCCTTAGTTAAATATTTTTTTGTAAAATCTATACAAATTAAATATTTTTGAAATTATCTACAAAAAATTACGATGATCTGTTCCTCCACATTTTAGATTCTCTTCAGTTTGAATTTGAATAACGATTGTCATTATCTTAGACGTATTAAAACAACAAATTTAAGAATTTTTAGAATTTAAACAATTTTTAAAAATCTACATACCTAAAACCAGCTTTTAAGAGTTAGGCAAATTTTAGGGCAGTTTTTAGTAGATGTTAAATATTCTTTCTTTAAATATGCATTCCTTATAATATTTAATTGACGTAAATATTTATCAAAATTGGAAAAAAATCTCTTTTTCTTACTTTTTCTTAGATGAAAATTTCAAAAATTTTAAATAGACACAGTTTTTAGTACTTAGACAATTTGAAATTAATAGCGTTTGAAATTATACAATTTTTATTTTGTTATATCAGACAATTTCTGACGTTTTAAATTTAACAATTTCGAAATTATCAATTGTACATGTAAATTTCTCAAATATAAACAAATGTTTAATTAAGGATTTAAAATTTACCAATATGTGACTAGCAGTATTTATAGGAACAATAATTAAGATTTCCAGGTACTTAAGAAAATGTGTATCCATGAAAATGATAAAATTAGGAAAGACATTTTTTTCAAACATATCTTGCTAACTAGAATTCATCATTACTGAAATTATTTAATTTCTTTAAAATATTTTTAGAACTCTTAATATTCAAAAATTTGTTATTATGGATTTGTAAATAGTTTATGTTTTTAATATTAGAAAATAAAAATGGAGGGACATTTTATTCAAGCGGTTTCTTTAGAACAATTTAATGAATAATTGTAATTTAATTTATATTCCTGGAATTTTAAATAATTTCTACATATTTTAATTAATTTTTATTATTTCCAAAGATCTTAATAATTTCGTATTAAATTGATATTATAATAATTTCTTAAATTTTATGAAAATTCATTAAATTCATAATAATTTCATAATTTAAAATATATTTAAAAAATTTATCTATGAATACTTTCAACCATTTTCATTCCAAAAAAGATAAATTCTTTTCAATACATTATTTTATTTAATGTTACATTACATACTACATTTTTTGTTCAGAATTTATCTTTTTTGGAATGAAAAATTTAATTACTTGGTTGAAAGTATTCATAGATAAGTTAGGGAATAAATTAAATTTTATTTTAAGGGATTTCTATGGATTTCAAAAATTCCAAGGCATATGAAGGAATGCGACAATTTTTAAAGGATTTTAATGATTGTATGTCATTTTTAAAGATTTTAAAGAATTTCAAGCGATTTTATTTCAAAAATTGATAGATTGCTTAATATTTGACAAAATTTTAGTATGGATTTTTAAATATTTTGTTTTTAATATTAAGACATAAAAATCCAGAGACGCGAATTCGATCAAACTTATTTTTAATGTGAGTTTAAGAGCACTGAAGAGTGTGCTTACAATTTACATTCAAAGTCTTAATTATTGTAAAGATGAAATAACAAATCTTAGGCATAATTATTTAATTTTATTCATATTAGTATCTGCATTTAATTATTAATAAAGGCATTTTTAGAAGAGGAAAAATTCTTGATTATGAGAACGATAAAAACATAAAATGGTTTATTTAACTAATTTCATGTTTTTTTTTACAATTTCTTATAACAAGGTGGTTTTATCTTTTCTAAATGAAAAAATAAATATTTAATCTATCCCCGATTCTTCCCCATTTTCGGAAAATTATAAGGGGGAATAGTAGAGGAAAATGAAAATAGTAGAAATAGTGGAAGTGATGGGAATGAAGGGAGGGTAAGTAGGGAAAATAAGGGGTAATGATAGGTCGGGAGTAGGAGAAGTAATGGGAAATAAGAAGAAGGTGAGTGAAAGTGAGGATACTTGATGGGAGGAGAAGTAAGGGGGGTGAGCGGAGAGTAGGGGTAATGAGGAGAGGGGAAGTAGGCTAAGTGGGTGAAATTTGGGGTTGCGAAGTAGGGGAAGTG
>CAKNXH010076268.1:0-11263 GCA_932178445.1 Andricus quercusramuli | reverse complement strand
ATTGAAATGCATAATATTGCGCAATATACTCGACTGAGTACTCGCGCACTGCGGCCCTTCCGAGGTGGGAGTCGCAACCGTCTCTCGCCCTGCGCGCTGAAAAACTGCGTGGGCCAGCAATTCTAGGAATTACTAAACCGAGAGCTACTAAATCGAGGTCCGAGTGTATATCGGTACTTCATACCAAAGTCGTCAGAAAACTGACAAGAAAAATCATAAAGGTTTAGAGAGCCTTGTGCCACCTTGAAGTTGAAAAAAGGAAGCAATTTTGAGATTTAGTTTACATGGCCTACGACCACAGGTTTATTGGAATATCTCTGAATTAATTACATAATTATCTATAGCGAATTGGTACACAGATTTTTAAACATTGTAACCGATGAGGTGTCGTTTACCGATGCACTCGCCGATGAAGAACCAGCAGTAAACTTCGATACAGATGAGGGTGTTTAACCAGGCTTCCTTCACAGTGAGTTCGCGATATCGGCCAGTTTTTGCACTGTGGATCAACTTTCCAATACTGGAACGAATCTGGGGAATTTCACCAATAGTCGGTGGGACCAGTTCGACTTTGGCATACTGAGCAGCTACTCGTAGTTTTGGTTTCGCCTGTGTTACCAAGTCTGTAACAAATCAAGGAACATACTGTTTTATTTTTTTTAAGTGCACTTTTTACACGTTTCTTGCTTTGATAATTATCCAATTATTATCCAATCCGTCCGTTGTACTTTTTTCAAAGTAGGGAAAGTAAGGGGAAATGAGGGGAGGGGGGTAGAGGAAGTTAGGAAAAGAAAGTAGGCGAAATAAGGGATGAGTAAGTGAGAGGTCATAAGGGATGGGAAAGTAAGGAAAGCGATGAGACGGGAAGAAAGGGAAAAGAGGGATAGGGAAGTAGGGTAAATGAGGGGGAATTAGGGCAAGTGAGAGGTAATGAGGGATGGGGAAGTAGAAGAAGTAAAGGATAATGATGGGAGGGAAAGTAGGGGGAATGAGGAGAAATAGGAGAGTAGTGCAAATGAAGGGAGAACAAGTAGCTTGAATAAGATATATGAAAGTAGGGAAAATGAGGGGATGAGAAGTAGCGGATATTAGGGAAGGGGTGAGGGGATGGGGTAGGGGAAATAATGAGAGGAGGAGTAAGGGAAGTGAGGAAAGGAAAGCAGGCAAAATAAGGGATGAGTAAGTTAGGGTTAATGATAGATGGGAAAGAAAGGGAAGTGATGGGAGAGGAAGAAGGGGAAATGAGGGATGTATATATAGGGCAAATTAGGAGAAATGAGGGATTGGATAGTAGAAGTGAGGGATCATGATGGGATGGAAAGTAGGGAAAGTGAGGAGAAATAAGGGGATGGGAAGTAGAGGAAATGAAAGGAGAAGTAGGTGAAATTATTAATGCGGAAGTACGGGAAGTGAGGAGAACACTGAAGAGAGGTAAAGTAGGGGAAATGAGGGGAGAACAATTAGCTTAAATGAGGGATGGGAAAGTAGGGCAAATGAGGGGATGAGAAGTAGAGGAAATTAGGGAAGGGGTCAGAGGAAATAATGGGAGGGGCATTAGGGAAAGTGAAGAAAGGAGAGTGGGCGAAATAAAGGATGTGGAAGTGAGGGGTAATAAGGGATGGGGAAGTAGGGCAAGTGAGAGGTAATTGAGGATGAGGAAGTATGAGAAGTGAGTGTTAATAATGGGAGAACTAGGGGAAGTGACGTGAAATGAGGAGAGAAGAAGTACAGGAAATGAGAGTAGTAGGTGAACTGATTAACGAGGAAGTACGGGAAGTGAGGAGAAATGAGGGAAGGGAAAGTAGGGGGAATGAGGAGAAATAGGGGGTAAGGAAAATAAGGAGATAACAAGTAGCTTAAATGAGATATGGGGTAGTAGAGAAAATGAGGGGATGAGAAGTAGCGGAAATTAGGGAAGGGGTGAGGTGATGGGGTAGGGGACATGAGCGGAGGCGGAGTAGGGAAAGTGACGAAAGGAAAGTACGCGAAATAAGGGATAGGTAAGTGAGGGGTAATGAGGGATGGGAACATAAGGGAAGTGATGGGAGAGGAAGAAAGGAAAATGAGAGATAGAGATGGGATGGGGAAGTAGGGCAAATGAGGGGATGAGAAGTTAAGGAAATAAGGGAAGGGGTGAGGGGCTAGGGTAGGGAAAATAATGGGAGGCGGAGTAAGGGGAGTATGAAAAGGAAAGTGGAAATGAAGGGTAATGAGGGATGGGAAAGTAAATTTTAAATTCTCAAAAGTATATCTTCAATTTCAAATATTTACAATTCAAAGGTCTATCAATTTTGTATAGTTACAATTAAAAAATCTTTCAATTTTGAAAATGTACAAATAAAAAGTCGTAACTTTTGAATTCCAGAATTTAAATTTTCAAGCCTAAATCTTGCAAATGAATAAAAATTAAAAACTTCAATTTTTAGAATTTCGAATTGAAAGTTCTACCATTTTTAAGAGTTAGTTTTAGTTTTAAAACGGGCGGGAAGCCCATGGAGAGCTCCCTTGGCGCTCAAGCTATAAAGCCTATTGTACCACATTTTTTATTTTTATTTTTTTTAAGAGTTATAATTCAACATTCTTAAATTTTGAGAATATAGAATTATAAATTATTCAAGTTTACTTATACTTGTATTTTTATATACTTTATATTATACTTATAACTTTTACTTGTAAATATTCAAAATTGAAAACTAATCAATTTTGTAGATTTACAATTGAAAATTCTTCAAATTTAACGATCTGCAATTGAAGAATCTTCAAGATTTAATCTGCATAATAGTTAATTATGCGATTTTCAACCCTTTTTTTGGAATAATTAAATTTTAAAGATATAAATTTATTGAAATTTGATATTTTTTAAAATGCATAAATAAAAATTTGAAAATGTTGTCAAGTGTTTTCAATTCTAAATCTTCCAAATTGCAGGAAGATCAAATTAATATAATAAAAATAACAAAATGTTCAATTGTAAAACTGAAAAACTTGCATAATTTTTAATTGTAAATATTCAAAATTGAAAACTAATCCATTTTGAACATGTATAATTAAAAAAATTTCAATTTTGAAAATTTACAATTGAAAATTCTTCAATTTTAACGATCTGCAATTGAAGAATCTTCAATATTTAATCTGTATAATAGAAAATGATGCAATTTTGAACACTTTTTTGGAACAGTTCAATTTTGAAGATATAAATTTAAAATATAATTTTTTTTAAATGCATAAATAGTAATTTTAAAAATTTGTTAAGAGTCAAGAACTTTCAATTCTAAATCTTCCAAATTGCAGAAACTTTAAATAAATATCATCAAAATTACAGAATTTTTAATTGTAAAACATAAAAGTTGCATAATTTTTCATTGTAACTTGTCAGAATTAAAAACTCTTCAAGTTGAAAGATTTAAACGTACATGTTATAAAATTTTTAAAAAGTTAATTTGATGATTTTGGAAATCAAAAGTCAAGTTTTTTATTATAAATCATCTAAATTGAAGAAATTTCAAATGGAAATCATGAAAATGACAGAATTTTACATAATAAACTTTAAAAACTGAATACTTTTTAATTGTAAATTTTCAAAATTAAAAACTATTCAATTTTGAAGACGTGTGAAAAAGCATTCTTAACTTGTGTGAATTTTAAAGATCAAAAGTCAAGAGTTTTCAATTCTAAATCTTCCAAATTGAAAGAAATTTCGAACGTAAATCGTCAAAATTGCAGTTTTTAAAAATTGTAAAACTTGAAACATAAATGATTTTTTTATTTTTTATTTTCAAAGTTAAAAACTATTCAATTTTAAAAATGTATAAATAAAAATTCTAGAATTTGAATGATTTTGAAATTTTGAAAATTTTAAATAGAAAATCTTCAACTTTCACGATTTTCAATTTAACATTCATCGATTTTGAAATTTTATAATTTGAAAACTAGATTCATTTCAAAGATGTAGAAATAAAATTTCTTAAATTTAGATGATTTTGAATTTTGAATGTAAAGCATCAAAAGTACAGAATTGTTATATTTAAAACTTAAAATTTGTATAGATTTTAATTGCAAATTTTCACAATAAAATACTCTTAAATTTGGAAAATTAACGATTCCTGAATTTTGAAACAATAGAATTGCAAATTATTCATTTTTCAAGATTTGTATTTTGCAAGTATATGATTTGGAACATTTTTTGGGACAATTCAAGTTTGAAGATTTACAATTGAAAAAATTTCGAATATAAAACATCAAAATTATAGAATTTTTAATTGTAAATTGTCAATATTTTAAACTTTTAAATTAAAAAAATGTACGAATCAATGTTAAACAATTTTGAAAAATCACAACTGGAAACTCTTCAACTTTAAAGAATTATAAATAAAAAATCATAAATTTTGATGATTTTGGAAATAAAAAGTGAAGTTTTCAATTCTAAATCTTTCAAACTGATCATCAAAATTACAAAAATTGTCCAAATTAAAAACTCTTCAATTTTGAAGATTTATAATTTAAAGCTTTACAATTTTAAAAAATTTCCGCTAAAAACTCTTCAATTTTAAAAATGTAAGATGCAAAGTTGAACAATTTTGAAGAATTACGACTAAAAACTCTTCAATTTTGAAGAATTATAAATAAAAAATCTTAAATTTGGATGATTTTGGAAATAAAAAGTCAACTTTTCAATTTTAAATCTTCCAAACTGATGAAATTTCAGATATAGATCATCAAAATTACATAAATTTTTAGTTGTAAATTGTCCAAATTAAAAACTCTTCAATTTTTGAGACCTGTAACTTAAAGTTTTACAATTTTAAAGAATTACGACTAAACACTCTTCAATTTTAAAGAATTATAGATAAAATATCTCAAATTTCCATAATTTTGAAAATGAAGTCAAGTTTTCAATTCCAAAGCTTTTAAAGGAACAAAATTTCGAATTTAAAGCATCAAAATTACAGAATTTTTAATTGTACACTTTCAAAATAAAAAATCCTTCAATTTTATAGATTTATAATTCAAAACTCTTCAATTTTAAAAATCTCTAATGAAAATTCTTAAATCTTGATGAGTTTGGAAATCAAAAGTCAAATTTTCTATTCTAAATTTGCCTGGTGAAGAAATTTCGCATGAACGCCATCAAAATTATAGAATTGTTAATTTTAATAATTTATCATTGAAAACTATGTAATTTTTATGCTTTATATTTGAAATATCTTCAATTGTGATATTTAGAATTAAAAACTGGACTTTTCAGTTGATTTTTTATTCATACATCAAAATTACAGAATTTTTAATTGTGAAATATTTAATTTGCAAAATTTCTAATTGTAAATTGTGCAAATAAAAACTTCTTCAATTTTAAAGATTTACAATTGAAAACTGTTGAAATTTACATACGTATAGAGTTAAGTTTTCAATTCTAAATCTTCCAAATGGAAAAAATTTCGAATGTAAAGCATTACAATTACAGAACTATTAATTGTAAATTGTCAATATTTTAAACTTTTTAATTTTAAAAATTTACGATTCGAAGTTGAACAATTTTAAAGAATTCCAACTAAAAACTCTTCAATTTTAAAGAATAAAAATAAAAAATCTTAAATTTGGACGATTTTGGAAATAACAAGTCAAGTTTTCTGTTCTAAATTTTCCAAAGTGAGGAAATTTCGAATGTACGAATTCAAAATTATAGAATTTTCAATTTTAGATATGTATAAATAAGAATCCTAAATTTTGATGAATTTGGTAAATTTTAAAAATTAAAAAACTTTTAAAAAAAAAAAAAAATGTACAATTCAAAGTGCTGCAATTTTGAAAATTTTTCAATTTCAACCATGTATAGAATTGCAAATTATTCCGTTTTCAAAATTTATATTTTAATGGTAAAAAAATAATTTAAAAAAATTTAGGAATACAAAGAAAACTTTAGTTTTTCATAATTTTCAATGGAATTTGATCAGAATGTACGAATTTCTACGAAAAAGTATGAAAAATCTAAGTTTTTTTATTATCGTTTGCTACAAAAAAAAAGTATTCTGAGTCCGAAATGCATTAAAACTTCGTAATAATCTATATTTTCATAAAAAATCATTAAGTATTTTGTAAAAATCGGTAGAATATACTTCCAGCCGGAAAATTTAATTTTTTTCAATAATTATTTAATTCCAAACAATCTTCATAGAATTATAATTTTTTTCAACTCTGAATTAAAAAAAAGTCCTTTGGAAAATTGATCAACTGAAAATTCTGTCATTTTGATGCTTTACATTCTAAATTTTTTCCGTTTGGAAGATTTAGAATTGAAAACTTGACTTTTGATTTCCAAAATCAAAATGTAAGAATTCATGTTTATGAATAGGACTTCAGGGCAAATTTTTAATTTGCGAATTGATATGAACTGATTTTTTACTTATAAAAATAATAGGATAAAAAGTCCAGAATTAAAAAAAAATTATATCAGGATTATTTAGAATTAAATAATTACTGAAAAGCCTTTAACATTTCCCTGGTGGAAATATATTCTACAGATTTGTACAAAATATTTTATGAATTTCTATGAAAATATAATTTTTTACGAATTTTTAATGCATTTTGGACGCGGAATACTGTTTTTGTAGCAAACGATAATAAAATACTTAGATTTGCATACTTTTCCGTAGAATGATGTTTTGGGGTTCTAAATTTTCTTAATTTTTCATAGAAATATACAGTCACATATTCATTAAATTTTACAGAAATTCGTAAATTCCTATAAAACTCTATGGAAAATTATGAAAAATTAAAATTTTTTTGTATTCGTATATATTTTTGTATTATTTCCAACCTTTGAAATATAAATCTTCAAAACGGAATAATTTTCAATTCTTTACATTGCCGAAATTCAAAAATTTGCAATTGTAATTATTCAAAATAGCAGAACTTCGAATTTTAAATCTTTAAAAATAGAACATTTTTTATTTTTGAAAATTTACAATGAAAAATTGGTTAATATTCATGATTTACGTTAGAAATTTCTTCAATTTGGAAGAATTAAGAACGGAAAACTTCACTCTTGATTTCCAAAATCACCCAAAAAGAATTTGTATTTACACATATCAAAAATTTCAGAGTTTTCAATTGTAACTTTTTAAAATTGAAGAGGTTATGATTTAAAATTCTGTAATTTTAGATATGCATAAATAAAAAGTTAACTAAAAAGTCGAGTTTTGAATTCTAAATATTACAAATTGAAGATATTTCAAACATTAAGCATCAAAGTTACATCTTATTTGAAATTTCTTCAATTTGGAGAATTTAGAATATTAAACTTGACTTTTCATTTTCAAACTCATCAAAACTTTTTAATTTTGAAAGTTTACAATTAAAAATTGTGTAATTTTGATGCTGTACATTCCAAATTTGTTCATTTGGAATTGAAAGTTTGACTTTTTATTTAAAAAATCATTCAATTTTAAGAATTTTTAATTACACGTTTTTCGAATTCAATTGTTTTCAATTGTAAATCTTCAAACTTGAATTATTCCAAAAAAAATGTTCCAAATTATATACCTGTAAAATATAAATCTTGAAAAATGAATAATTTGCAATTCTGTATTTTCAAAATTCAGGACTTGTTAATTTTTAAAATTGAAGAGTTTTTATTTCTAAAAGTTACAATGAAAAATTATGCAACTTTTATGTTTTACAATTTAAAATTCTGTAATTTTGATGATATTTATTTGAAGTTTATTTTTTTTTAAATTCAATTTCAATTTATATCTTCAAAATTTAACTATTCAAAAAAAATTATTCAAAATTGCATCATTTTCTATTATACAGATTAAATATTGAAGATTCTTCAATGGCAGATCGTTCAAATTCAAGCATTTTCAATTGTAAATTTTCAAAATTTAAGAATTTTTAATTATAAATCTTCAAAATTGAGTAGTTTTCAATTTTGAATATTTATAATTAAAAGTTATGCAAATTTTCAGTTTTACAATTAAAAATTCTAGAATTTTTATGATTTATATTTGAAATTTCTTCAATTTGTAAGATTTAGAATTGAAAACTCTTAACTTTTGATCTTCAAAATCATCAAAATCATTACAATTTAAAAATTTTTTAATTTACATCTTAAAAATTGAAGAATTATCAATCGTAAATGTTAAAAATTTACTTTTCTATTGATTTTATTTATTTATACTTAAATATAATACTTTATTTATATAAAATAACTTTATATAAAATACTTTATTTTATTTACACTTTTTATTTATTTATTACAAAAAAAAGCGTTCAAAACTACGTACCTTCAAAATATAAAGCTTGCAAATTGAATCATTTTAATTTCCATATTTTTAATTGTAAGTCTTCAAAATTTTACAACATAGAATTTTAAAATTGCAGCGTTTTTAATTTGGTAAATTTACAATTAAAAATTATGCAAATTTTGAGTTTTACGACAAAAATTCTGTAATTTTTATAATTTACACTCTAAATTTCTTCAATTTGAAAGATTTAGAATTGAAAACTTGAATTATTCACAAAATAAATGTTCGACTTTCATTTATAAAAACAATATGAATAAAAGAAGTTTTTATTTTCACAATTTACACTCCGAAATTTTGCAAATTAAAAAGTTTACAATAAAAAATTCTGTAATTTTGATGTATGAATAAAAAATCAACTGTACTGTACTTCAAATATAAAGCATCGAAATTATATAATTTTTAATTCAAAATTATCAAAATTAAAGATTCTATAATTTTGATGACGTGCATTCGAAATTTCTTCATTTTGAAAAATTTAGATTAGAAAACTTGATTTTTGATTTCCAAACTAATCAAAATTTAAGAATTAGTATTAGAGATCTTTAAAATTAAAGAGTTTTGAATCGTAAATTTTTAAAATTGAAAAGTTTAAAATATTGACAATTTACAATTAAAAATTCTGTAATTTTGATGCTTTACATTCGAAATTTTTTCCTCTAGAAGTTTTGGAATTAAAAACTTGACTTTTTTCAAAATCATGAAAATTTGAGATATTTTATTTATAATTCTTTAAAATTGAAGACTTTCTAGTTGTAATTCTTTAAAATTGTAAAACTTCAAATTGTAATTTTGATCATCTATATCTGAAATTTCATCAGTTTGAAAGATTTAGAATTGAAAATTTGACTTTTTATTTCCAAAATCATCCAAATTTAAGATTTTCTTTATAATTCTTTAAAATTGAAGAGTTTTTAGTTGTAATTCTTCAAAATTGAAGAGGTTACAATTTCGATAAATTACAATTTAAAATTGTGCAACAAGATTAAATAATTTTTTATTCTAAATTATCAAAGTTCTGAAATTTTTATGATTTATATTCGAAAATTCTTCAATTTGGTCTTTAAAATGGTGTTTTCAATTGTAAATCTTCAAACTTGAATTGTTCCTAAAAATGTTCCAAATTATATACTTGTAAAATATAAATCTTGAAAAATGAATAATTTGCAATTCTATTTTTTCAAAATTCAGGAATTGTTAATTTTCAAAACTTAAGGGTTTTTCATTGTGAAAATTTACAATAAAAACCTATATAAGTTTTAAGTTTTAAATATAAAAATGCTGTACTTTTGAATTGTAAATTTTCAAAATGGATGAATATTAAATTGAAAATCATGAAAATTGAAGATTTCCCATTAAAAATTTTCAAAAATTTCAAAATCATTTGAATTCTAGAATTTTTATTTATAAATTTTTAAAATTGAATAGTTTTTAACTTTGAAAATAAAAAAATCATTTATGTTTCAAGTTTTGCAATTTTTAAAAACTACCATTTTGACGATTTACGTTCGAAATTTCTTTCAATTTGGAAGATTTAGAATTGAAAACTCTTGACTTTTGATCTTTAAAATTATCACAAATTAAGAATGTTTCTTTACACGTCTTCAAAATTGAATAGTTTTTAATTTTGAAAATTTACAATTAAAAATTATTCAGTTTTTGAATTCTATTATGTAAAATTCTGTAATTTGGACGATTTACATTCGAAATTTCTTCAATTTAGAAGATTTATAATTAAAAACTTGAATTTTGATTTCCGAAATTATCAAATTTAAGAGTTTGTCTTTATACTTTTCTAAAATTTAAGCGTTTTCAATTGTAACTCTTTAAAAATGTTATAACATGTACGTTTTAATCTTTCAACTTGAAGAGTTTTTAATTCTGACAAGTTACAATGAAAAATTATGCAACTTTTATGTTTTACAATTACAAATTCTGTAATTTTGCTATGTATTTAAAGTTTCTGCAATTTGGAAGATTAAGAATTGGAAACACTTGACAAAATTTGCAAATTTTTATTTATGCACTTTAAAAAATATCAAATTTCAATTTATATCTTTAAAATTTAACTATTTCAAAAAAGGGTTGAAAATCGTATAATTTTTTATTATGCAGATTAAATCTTGAAGATTCTTCAATTGCAGATCGTTAAAATTGAAGAATTTTTAATTGTAAATCTTCAAAATTAAACAATTTTTTATTGTAAATCTTCAAAATTGATTAGTTTTAAATTATGATGGTTTACAATTAAAAATTCTGTAATTTTGATGATTTATGTTTCAAATTTTTTCAATTTGTAAGATTTAGAATTTAAAACTCTTGACTATTAATCATCAAAATCATCAAAATCATTATTACAATTTAAGAATTTTTATATCTTAAAAATTGAAGAGGTTTTAATTTGGGCAATTTATAGTTAACAATTATGCAAGTTTTAAGTTTTACATTTCAAAATTCTGCAATTTTGATGATTTGAATGTTAAATTTCATCAATTTAGAAGATTCAGAATTGAAAACTTGATTTCTGATATTCAAAAGTTAAGAGATTTTATTTGTACATCTTTAAAATTCAAGAGTTTTCAATTGTAACTCTTCAAAATTGTAGAACTTTAAATTATAAATAGTTAAAATTAAGAGTTTTTAATTTTGATAGTTATGTAATTTTAAAAAATTTGAATAAAATTTAAAAAAAATGAAAATTCTGTAATTTTCATTCTTTACATTCGAAATTTCTTCAATTTGGAAGATTTAAAATTGAAAGCTTGTGACTTTCGATTCCCAAAATCGTAAAAATTTTATAATAATAATATTGAAGATTGTTCAATTGCAGATCGATAAAATGTAATAATCTTCCACTGTAAATTTTCAAAATTTAAGAATTTTTAATTATAAATCTTCAACATTGAGTAGTTTTCAATTTTGAATATTTACAATTAAAAATTACGCAAGTTTTCAGTTTTACA
>CAKNXH010076267.1:0-11268 GCA_932178445.1 Andricus quercusramuli | reverse complement strand
ATTGAAATGCATAATATTGCGCAATATACTCGACTGAGTACTCGCGCACTGCGGCCTTTCCGAGGTGGAAGTCGCAACCGTCTCTCGCCCTGCGCGCTGAAAAACTGCGTGGGCCAGCAATTCTAGGAATTACTAAACCGAGAGCTACTAAATCGAGGTCCGAGTGTATATCGGTACTTCATACCAAAGTCGTCAGAAAACTGACAAGAAAAATCATAAAGGTTTAGAGAGCCTTGTGCCACCTTGAAGTTGAAAAAAGGAAGCAATTTTGAGATTTAGTTTACATGGCCTACGACCACAGGTTTATTGGAATATCTCTGAATTAATTACATAATTATCTATAGCGAATTGGTACACAGATGTTTAAACATTGTAACCGATGAGGTGTCGTTTGCCGATGCACTCGCCGATGAAGAACCAGCAGTAAACTTCGATACAGACGAGGGTGTTTAACCAGGCTTCCTTCACAGTGAGTTCGCGATATCGGCCAGTTTTTGCACTGTGAATCAACTTTCCAATACTGGAACGAATCTGGGGAATTTCACCAATAGTCGGTGGGACCAGTTCGACTTTGGCATACTGAGCAGCTACTCGTAGTTTTGGTTTCGCCTGTGTTACCAAGTCTGTAACAAATCAAGGAACATACTGTTTTATTTTTTTTAAGTGCACTTTTTACACGTTTCTTGCTTTGATAATTATCCAATTATTATCCAATCCGTCCGTTGTACTTTTTTCAAAGTAGGGAAAGTAAGGGGAAATGAGGGGAGGGGGGTAGAGGAAGTTAGGAAAAGAAAGTAGGCGAAATAAGGGATGAGTAAGTGAGAGGTCATAAGGGATGGGAAAGTAAGGAAAGCGATGAGACGGGAAGAAAGGGAAAAGAGGGATAGGGAAGTAGGGTAAATGAGGGGGAATTAGGGCAAGTGAGAGGTAATGAGGGATGGGGAAGTAGAAGAAGTAAAGGATAATGATGGGAGGGAAAGTAGGGGGAATGAGGAGAAATAGGAGAGTAGTGCAAATGAAGGGAGAACAAGTAGCTTGAATAAGATATATGAAAGTAGGGAAAATGAGGGGATGAGAAGTAGCGGATATTAGGGAAGGGGTGAGGGGATGGGGTAGGGGAAATAATGAGAGGAGGAGTAAGGGAAGTGAGGAAAGGAAAGCAGGCAAAATAAGGGATGAGTAAGTTACGGTTAATGATAGATGGGAAAGAAAGGGAAGTGATGGGAGAGGAAGAAGGGGAAATGAGGGATGTATATATAGGGCAAATTAGGAGAAATGAGGGATTGGATAGTAGAAGTGAGGGATCATGATGGGATGGAAAGTAGGGAAAGTGAGGAGAAATAAGGGGATGGGAAGTAGAGGAAATGAAAGGAGAAGTAGGTGAAATTATTAATGCGGAAGTACGGGAAGTGAGGAGAACACTGAAGAGAGGTAAAGTAGGGGAAATGAGGGGAGAACAATTAGCTTAAATGAGGGATGGGAAAGTAGGGCAAATGAGGGGATGAGAAGTAGAGGAAATTAGGGAAGGGGTCAGAGGAAATAATGGGAGGGGCATTAGGGAAAGTGAAGAAAGGAGAGTGGGCGAAATAAAGGATGTGGAAGTGAGGGGTAATAAGGGATGGGGAAGTAGGGCAAGTGAGAGGTAATTGAGGATGAGGAAGTATGAGAAGTGAGTGTTAATAATGGGAGAACTAGGGGAAGTGACGTGAAATGAGGAGAGAAGAAGTACAGGAAATGAGAGTAGTAGGTGAACTGATTAACGAGGAAGTACGGGAAGTGAGGAGAAATGAGGGAAGGGAAAGTAGGGGGAATGAGGAGAAATAGGGGGTAAGGAAAATAAGGAGATAACAAGTAGCTTAAATGAGATATGGGGTAGTAGAGAAAATGAGGGGATGAGAAGTAGCGGAAATTAGGGAAGGGGTGAGGTGATGGGGTAGGGGACATGAGCGGAGGCGGAGTAGGGAAAGTGACGAAAGGAAAGTACGCGAAATAAGGGATAGGTAAGTGAGGGGTAATGAGGGATGGGAACATAAGGGAAGTGATGGGAGAGGAAGAAAGGAAAATGAGAGATAGAGATGGGATGGGGAAGTAGGGCAAATGAGGGGATGAGAAGTTAAGGAAATAAGGGAAGGGGTGAGGGGCTAGGGTAGGGAAAATAATGGGAGGCGGAGTAAGGGGAGTATGAAAAGGAAAGTGGAAATGAAGGGTAATGAGGGATGGGAAAGTAAATTTTAAATTCTCAAAAGTATATCTTCAATTTCAAATATTTACAATTCAAAGGTCTATCAATTTTGTATAGTTACAATTAAAAAATCTTTCAATTTTGAAAATGTACAAATAAAAAGTCGTAACTTTTGAATTCCAGAATTTAAATTTTCAAGCCTAAATCTTGCAAATGAATAAAAATTAAAAACTTCAATTTTTAGAATTTCGAATTGAAAGTTCTACCATTTTTAAGAGTTAGTTTTAGTTTTAAAACGGGCGGGAAGCCCATGGAGAGCTCCCTTGGCGCTCAAGCTATAAAGCCTATTGTACCACATTTTTTATTTTTATTTTTTTTAAGAGTTATAATTCAACATTCTTAAATTTTGAGAATATAGAATTATAAATTATTCAAGTTTACTTATACTTGTATTTTTATATACTTTATATTATACTTATAACTTTTACTTGTAAATATTCAAAATTGAAAACTAATCAATTTTGTAGATTTACAATTGAAAATTCTTCAAATTTAACGATCTGCAATTGAAGAATCTTCAAGATTTAATCTGCATAATAGTTAATTATGCGATTTTCAACCCTTTTTTTGGAATAATTAAATTTTAAAGATATAAATTTATTGAAATTTGATATTTTTTAAAATGCATAAATAAAAATTTGAAAATGTTGTCAAGTGTTTTCAATTCTAAATCTTCCAAATTGCAGGAAGATCAAATTAATATAATAAAAATAACAAAATGTTCAATTGTAAAACTGAAAAACTTGCATAATTTTTAATTGTAAATATTCAAAATTGAAAACTAATCCATTTTGAACATGTATAATTAAAAAAATTTCAATTTTGAAAATTTACAATTGAAAATTCTTCAATTTTAACGATCTGCAATTGAAGAATCTTCAATATTTAATCTGTATAATAGAAAATGATGCAATTTTGAACACTTTTTTGGAACAGTTCAATTTTGAAGATATAAATTTAAAATATAATTTTTTTTAAATGCATAAATAGTAATTTTAAAAATTTGTTAAGAGTCAAGAACTTTCAATTCTAAATCTTCCAAATTGCAGAAACTTTAAATAAATATCATCAAAATTACAGAATTTTTAATTGTAAAACATAAAAGTTGCATAATTTTTCATTGTAACTTGTCAGAATTAAAAACTCTTCAAGTTGAAAGATTTAAACGTACATGTTATAAAATTTTTAAAAAGTTAATTTGATGATTTTGGAAATCAAAAGTCAAGTTTTTTATTATAAATCATCTAAATTGAAGAAATTTCAAATGGAAATCATGAAAATGACAGAATTTTACATAATAAACTTTAAAAACTGAATACTTTTTAATTGTAAATTTTCAAAATTAAAAACTATTCAATTTTGAAGACGTGTGAAAAAGCATTCTTAACTTGTGTGAATTTTAAAGATCAAAAGTCAAGAGTTTTCAATTCTAAATCTTCCAAATTGAAAGAAATTTCGAACGTAAATCGTCAAAATTGCAGTTTTTAAAAATTGTAAAACTTGAAACATAAATGATTTTTTTATTTTTTATTTTCAAAGTTAAAAACTATTCAATTTTAAAAATGTATAAATAAAAATTCTAGAATTTGAATGATTTTGAAATTTTGAAAATTTTAAATAGAAAATCTTCAACTTTCACGATTTTCAATTTAACATTCATCGATTTTGAAATTTTATAATTTGAAAACTAGATTCATTTCAAAGATGTAGAAATAAAATTTCTTAAATTTAGATGATTTTGAATTTTGAATGTAAAGCATCAAAAGTACAGAATTGTTATATTTAAAACTTAAAATTTGTATAGATTTTAATTGTAAATTTTCACAATAAAATACTCTTAAATTTGGAAAATTAACGATTCCTGAATTTTGAAACAATAGAATTGCAAATTATTCATTTTTCAAGATTTGTATTTTGCAAGTATATGATTTGGAACATTTTTTGGGACAATTCAAGTTTGAAGATTTACAATTGAAAAAATTTCGAATATAAAACATCAAAATTATAGAATTTTTAATTGTAAATTGTCAATATTTTAAACTTTTAAATTAAAAAAATGTACGAATCAATGTTAAACAATTTTGAAAAATCACAACTGGAAACTCTTCAACTTTAAAGAATTATAAATAAAAAATCATAAATTTTGATGATTTTGGAAATAAAAAGTGAAGTTTTCAATTCTAAATCTTTCAAACTGATCATCAAAATTACAAAAATTGTCCAAATTAAAAACTCTTCAATTTTGAAGATTTATAATTTAAAGCTTTACAATTTTAAAAAATTTCCGCTAAAAACTCTTCAATTTTAAAAATGTAAGATGCAAAGTTGAACAATTTTGAAGAATTACGACTAAAAACTCTTCAATTTTGAAGAATTATAAATAAAAAATCTTAAATTTGGATGATTTTGGAAATAAAAAGTCAACTTTTCAATTTTAAATCTTCCAAACTGATGAAATTTCAGATATAGATCATCAAAATTACATAAATTTTTAGTTGTAAATTGTCCAAATTAAAAACTCTTCAATTTTTGAGACCTGTAACTTAAAGTTTTACAATTTTAAAGAATTACGACTAAACACTCTTCAATTTTAAAGAATTATAGATAAAATATCTCAAATTTCCATAATTTTGAAAATGAAGTCAAGTTTTCAATTCCAAAGCTTTTAAAGGAACAAAATTTCGAATTTAAAGCATCAAAATTACAGAATTTTTAATTGTACACTTTCAAAATAAAAAATCCTTCAATTTTATAGATTTATAATTCAAAACTCTTCAATTTTAAAAATCTCTAATGAAAATTCTTAAATCTTGATGAGTTTGGAAATCAAAAGTCAAATTTTCTATTCTAAATTTGCCTGGTGAAGAAATTTCGCATGAACGCCATCAAAATTATAGAATTGTTAATTTTAATAATTTATCATTGAAAACTATGTAATTTTTATGCTTTATATTTGAAATATCTTCAATTGTGATATTTAGAATTAAAAACTGGACTTTTCAGTTGATTTTTTATTCATACATCAAAATTACAGAATTTTTAATTGTGAAATATTTAATTTGCAAAATTTCTAATTGTAAATTGTGCAAATAAAAACTTCTTCAATTTTAAAGATTTACAATTGAAAACTGTTGAAATTTACATACGTATAGAGTTAAGTTTTCAATTCTAAATCTTCCAAATGGAAAAAATTTCGAATGTAAAGCATTACAATTACAGAACTATTAATTGTAAATTGTCAATATTTTAAACTTTTTAATTTTAAAAATTTACGATTCGAAGTTGAACAATTTTAAAGAATTCCAACTAAAAACTCTTCAATTTTAAAGAATAAAAATAAAAAATCTTAAATTTGGACGATTTTGGAAATAACAAGTCAAGTTTTCTGTTCTAAATTTTCCAAAGTGAGGAAATTTCGAATGTACGAATTCAAAATTATAGAATTTTCAGTTTTAGATATGTATAAATAAGAATCCTAAATTTTGATGAATTTGGTAAATTTTCAAAATTAAGAACTGTTAAAAAAAAAAAAAAATGTACAATTCAAAGTGCTGCAATTTTGAAAATTTTTCAATTTCAACCATGTATAGAATTGCAAATTATTCCGTTTTCAAAATTTATATTTTAATGGTAAAAAAATAATTTAAAAAAATTTAGGAATACAAAGAAAACTTTAGTTTTTCATAATTTTCAATGGAATTTGATCAGAATGTACGAATTTCTACGAAAAAGTATGAAAAATCTAAGTTTTTTTATTATCGTTTGCTACAAAAAAAAAGTATTCTGAGTCCGAAATGCATTAAAACTTCGTAATAATCTATATTTTCATAAAAAATCATTAAGTATTTTGTAAAAATCGGTAGAATATACTTCCAGCCGGAAAATTTAATTTTTTTCAATAATTATTTAATTCCAAACAATCTTCATAGAATTATAATTTTTTTCAACTCTGAATTAAAAAAAAGTCCTTTGGAAAATTGATCAACTGAAAATTCTGTCATTTTGATGCTTTACATTCTAAATTTTTTCCGTTTGGAAGATTTAGAATTGAAAACTTGACTTTTGATTTCCAAAATCAAAATGTAAGAATTCATGTTTATGAATAGGACTTCAGGGCAAATTTTTAATTTGCGAATTGATATGAACTGATTTTTTACTTATAAAAATAATAGGATAAAAAGTCCAGAATTAAAAAAAAATTATATCAGGATTATTTAGAATTAAATAATTACTGAAAAGCCTTTAACATTTCCCTGGTGGAAATATATTCTACAGATTTGTACAAAATATTTTATGAATTTCTATGAAAATATAATTTTTTACGAATTTTTAATGCATTTTGGACGCGGAATACTGTTTTTGTAGCAAACGATAATAAAATACTTAGATTTGCATACTTTTCCGTAGAATGATGTTTTGGGGTTCTAAATTTTCTTAATTTTTCATAGAAATATACAGTCACATATTCATTAAATTTTACAGAAATTCGTAAATTCCTATAAAACTCTATGGAAAATTATGAAAAATTAAAATTTTTTTGTATTCGTATATATTTTTGTATTATTTCCAACCTTTGAAATATAAATCTTCAAAACGGAATAATTTTCAATTCTTTACATTGCCGAAATTCAAAAATTTGCAATTGTAATTATTCAAAATAGCAGAACTTCGAATTTTAAATCTTTAAAAATAGAACATTTTTTATTTTTGAAAATTTACAATGAAAAATTGGTTAATATTCATGATTTACGTTAGAAATTTCTTCAATTTGGAAGAATTAAGAACGGAAAACTTCACTCTTGATTTCCAAAATCACCCAAAAAGAATTTGTATTTACACATATCAAAAATTTCAGAGTTTTCAATTGTAACTTTTTAAAATTGAAGAGGTTATGATTTAAAATTCTGTAATTTTAGATATGCATAAATAAAAAGTTAACTAAAAAGTCGAGTTTTGAATTCTAAATATTACAAATTGAAGATATTTCAAACATTAAGCATCAAAGTTACATCTTATTTGAAATTTCTTCAATTTGGAGAATTTAGAATATTAAACTTGACTTTTCATTTTCAAACTCATCAAAACTTTTTAATTTTGAAAGTTTACAATTAAAAATTGTGTAATTTTGATGCTGTACATTCCAAATTTGTTCATTTGGAATTGAAAGTTTGACTTTTTATTTAAAAAATCATTCAATTTTAAGAATTTTTAATTACACGTTTTTCGAATTCAATTGTTTTCAATTGTAAATCTTCAAACTTGAATTATTCCAAAAAAAATGTTCCAAATTATATACCTGTAAAATATAAATCTTGAAAAATGAATAATTTGCAATTCTGTATTTTCAAAATTCAGGACTTGTTAATTTTTAAAATTGAAGAGTTTTTATTTCTAAAAGTTACAATGAAAAATTATGCAACTTTTATGTTTTACAATTTAAAATTCTGTAATTTTGATGATATTTATTTGAAGTTTATTTTTTTTTAAATTCAATTTCAATTTATATCTTCAAAATTTAACTATTCAAAAAAAATTATTCAAAATTGCATCATTTTCTATTATACAGATTAAATATTGAAGATTCTTCAATGGCAGATCGTTCAAATTCAAGCATTTTCAATTGTAAATTTTCAAAATTTAAGAATTTTTAATTATAAATCTTCAAAATTGAGTAGTTTTCAATTTTGAATATTTATAATTAAAAGTTATGCAAATTTTCAGTTTTACAATTAAAAATTCTAGAATTTTTATGATTTATATTTGAAATTTCTGCAATTTGTAAGATTTAGAATTGAAAACTCTTAACTTTTGATCTTCAAAATCATCAAAATCATTACAATTTAAAAATTTTTTAATTTACATCTTAAAAATTGAAGAATTATCAATCGTAAATGTTAAAAATTTACTTTTCTATTGATTTTATTTATTTATACTTAAATATAATACTTTATTTATATAAAATAACTTTATATAAAATACTTTATTTTATTTACACTTTTTATTTATTTATTACAAAAAAAAGCGTTCAAAACTACGTACCTTCAAAATATAAAGCTTGCAAATTGAATCATTTTAATTTCCATATTTTTAATTGTAAGTCTTCAAAATTTTACAACATAGAATTTTAAAATTGCAGCGTTTTTAATTTGGTAAATTTACAATTAAAAATTATGCAAATTTTGAGTTTTACGACAAAAATTCTGTAATTTTTATAATTTACACTCTAAATTTCTTCAATTTGAAAGATTTAGAATTGAAAACTTGAATTATTCACAAAATAAATGTTCGACTTTCATTTATAAAAACAATATGAATAAAAGAAGTTTTTATTTTCACAATTTACACTCCGAAATTTTGCAAATTAAAAAGTTTACAATAAAAAATTCTGTAATTTTGATGTATGAATAAAAAATCAACTGTACTGTACTTCAAATATAAAGCATCGAAATTATATAATTTTTAATTCAAAATTATCAAAATTAAAGATTCTATAATTTTGATGACGTGCATTCGAAATTTCTTCATTTTGAAAAATTTAGATTAGAAAACTTGATTTTTGATTTCCAAACTAATCAAAATTTAAGAATTAGTATTAGAGATCTTTAAAATTAAAGAGTTTTGAATCGTAAATTTTTAAAATTGAAAAGTTTAAAATATTGACAATTTACAATTAAAAATTCTGTAATTTTGATGCTTTACATTCGAAATTTTTTCCTCTAGAAGTTTTGGAATTAAAAACTTGACTTTTTTCAAAATCATGAAAATTTGAGATATTTTATTTATAATTCTTTAAAATTGAAGACTTTCTAGTTGTAATTCTTTAAAATTGTAAAACTTCAAATTGTAATTTTGATCATCTATATCTGAAATTTCATCAGTTTGAAAGATTTAGAATTGAAAATTTGACTTTTTATTTCCAAAATCATCCAAATTTAAGATTTTCTTTATAATTCTTTAAAATTGAAGAGTTTTTAGTTGTAATTCTTCAAAATTGAAGAGGTTACAATTTCGATAAATTACAATTTAAAATTGTGCAACAAGATTAAATAATTTTTTATTCTAAATTATCAAAGTTCTGAAATTTTTATGATTTATATTCGAAAATTCTTCAATTTGGTCTTTAAAATGGTGTTTTCAATTGTAAATCTTCAAACTTGAATTGTTCCTAAAAATGTTCCAAATTATATACTTGTAAAATATAAATCTTGAAAAATGAATAATTTGCAATTCTATTTTTTCAAAATTCAGGAATTGTTAATTTTCAAAACTTAAGGGTTTTTCATTGTGAAAATTTACAATAAAAACCTATATAAGTTTTAAGTTTTAAATATAAAAATGCTGTACTTTTGAATTGTAAATTTTCAAAATGGATGAATATTAAATTGAAAATCATGAAAATTGAAGATTTCCCATTAAAAATTTTCAAAAATTTCAAAATCATTTGAATTCTAGAATTTTTATTTATAAATTTTTAAAATTGAATAGTTTTTAACTTTGAAAATAAAAAAATCATTTATGTTTCAAGTTTTGCAATTTTTAAAAACTACCATTTTGACGATTTACGTTCGAAATTTCTTTCAATTTGGAAGATTTAGAATTGAAAACTCTTGACTTTTGATCTTTAAAATTATCACAAATTAAGAATGTTTCTTTACACGTCTTCAAAATTGAATAGTTTTTAATTTTGAAAATTTACAATTAAAAATTATTCAGTTTTTGAATTCTATTATGTAAAATTCTGTAATTTGGACGATTTACATTCGAAATTTCTTCAATTTAGAAGATTTATAATTAAAAACTTGAATTTTGATTTCCGAAATTATCAAATTTAAGAGTTTGTCTTTATACTTTTCTAAAATTTAAGCGTTTTCAATTGTAACTCTTTAAAAATGTTATAACATGTACGTTTTAATCTTTCAACTTGAAGAGTTTTTAATTCTGACAAGTTACAATGAAAAATTATGCAACTTTTATGTTTTACAATTACAAATTCTGTAATTTTGCTATGTATTTAAAGTTTCTGCAATTTGGAAGATTAAGAATTGGAAACACTTGACAAAATTTGAAAATTTTTATTTATGCACTTTAAAAAATATCAAATTTCAATTTATATCTTTAAAATTTAACTATTTCAAAAAAGGGTTGAAAATCGTATAATTTTTTATTATGCAGATTAAATCTTGAAGATTCTTCAATTGCAGATCGTTAAAATTGAAGAATTTTTAATTGTAAATCTTCAAAATTAAACAATTTTTTATTGTAAATCTTCAAAATTGATTAGTTTTAAATTATGATGGTTTACAATTAAAAATTCTGTAATTTTGATGATTTATGTTTCAAATTTTTTCAATTTGTAAGATTTAGAATTTAAAACTCTTGACTATTAATCATCAAAATCATCAAAATCATTATTACAATTTAAGAATTTTTATTTTTACATCTTAAAAATTGAAGAGGTTTTAATTTGGGCAATTTATAGTTAACAATTATGCAAGTTTTAAGTTTTACATTTCAAAATTCTGCAATTTTGATGATTTGAATGTTAAATTTCATCAATTTAGAAGATTCAGAATTGAAAACTTGATTTCTGATATTCAAAAGTTAAGAGATTTTATTTCTACATCTTTAAAATTCAAGAGTTTTCAATTGTAACTCTTCAAAATTGTAGAACTTTAAATTGTAAATAGTTAAAATTAAGAGTTTTTAATTTTGATAGTTATGTAATTTTAAAAAATTTGAATAAAATTTAAAAAAAATGAAAATTCTGTAATTTTCATTCTTTACATTCGAAATTTCTTCAATTTGGAAGATTTAAAATTGAAAGCTTGTGACTTTCGATTCCCAAAATCGTAAAAATTTTATAATAATAATATTGAAGATTGTTCAATTGCAGATCGATAAAATGTAATAATCTTCCACTGTAAATTTTCAAAATTTAAGAATTTTTAATTATAAATCTTCAACATTGAGTAGTTTTCAATTTTGAATATTTACAATTAAAAATTACGCAAGTTTTCAGTTTTACA
>CAKNXH010076240.1:0-10991 GCA_932178445.1 Andricus quercusramuli | reverse complement strand
GAATCGGCTAAAAATAATTACTCGGGGGTTTTTGGGGTCGCTGATTATGAATATGCAGTCAAAAATTCAAAATTGAAAATGGCGGCGCAGATTTTGAAGAGTTTATGGAATTGGCTAAAAATAGTCGCTTGCCTTTTTTTGGGGTCGCTAATTACGATTTTGCAGTCAAAAATTCAAAATTCAAAATGGCGGACTCAGTATGGCGGCAAAGATTTCGAAAGGTTTATGGAATTGACTAAAAATAGTTGCTTGCCTTTTTTTGGGGTCGCTAATTACGATTATGCAGTCAAAAATTCTAAATTCAAATTGGCGGACTTAATATGGCGGCAGAGATTTCAAAGTGTCGGCGGATTCAGCTGAAAGTGGTTACTCAGGGGTTTTTCGGGTCGCTGATTATGAATATGTAGTCACAAAAATCAAAATTCAAACTCTTACAAAATGTGGTGCTGGATTATTGTAAGTGCCCATGTCTTTCACAAAATGGTGCTGGATTCATTATTATTAATAATATTAAGTTTAATTACTTTAAAATCATTAAGATGATTTGTTTATCTGTAAAAATATGAAAATTGTTCAGATTTTCTCTATATTGGGTTGAAGAGTGAATTGAACGTTTGCGTCTTGCGTCTTGCGTGGCTTCAGGAAAGAAGCTCGCGCGCTCGGCTGCTTGAAGCAAATTTTTTCTTTTGCAAGTGAAAACGTGCAAAATGGGGCACATTAGACTTAAAGTATACGTCATAGTGAATTAAATGGTACCTCATATTTTTCATTTGGATGTGCAGTTTCGGAGTGGAGAGAATCGAAAGCGCGCACTTGTGAATATCAATTGACGACTAGATGCATTATGCATACTACACTCAGAAAAAAACTGTTCTTGAACCAAACAAACTGTTTTGTTGGATATACATGAAAATTTGTTTAAATTAAACAAATTTTTGGCGATTCAATAAAATATTTGATTGACCAAACCAATTGTTTTGGTTGAATCAACCAAATACTCCAACTGCCAAAATATTTGGTTAAAACAACCAAAAAATTGAGTTGGGTCAACCAAATATTTTGTTTTCCATATAATAGTCAAATTCTATGGTTGAACCAACAAAAATGTTGTTGATTCAACCAAATCGTTTTCTGAGTATATATACTTCTGTATAACGATTTACAGATATTGCGGTCATTTCGTAACCTTTCAAGACATATTAAACCAAAAATGTATTCAAGCAAATTCATTTTAAGAAATAATTTGAAAATATATTCCTTTTTGCATTATATCGCACATTATTTATTTTAAATGATTTCCCATGACCAACCCAACACGGATTGATATTAACAATGCATATATATGTAAGAATCGGATTTTAAGTACTTTGAACTATATACAAAACAATAAATAGTAGCCTGTCTTCAAACTCCATACTTTGTTTTTGGCAAAAATTTCGGTCGCCTGACCCATAGTGCGCTGGTTGGAACCTCATGGAACGGCTTATGTTGAGAGACCATTGGTTCATATACGAACAAATATTCCTTTTGATTCCCCTCTACTAAATTCAAAATTACCCTCCAATAGTGATTCACGCCGATTACGAGAAATTCAACTGTTTCGCTCGATCTCGTTCGTTATCAGCCCATTTTTTCGAACGATCATCTCGTGTATTCATTTGTTAAGTTTCGAATCGTATCGTCTCATTTTTCAAACGATATCGAACGAGGTCCTCGAAAATGATCGAGACTTCACTTGTGACAGCCCTTTAGTGCCGAAGCTTTGCTGTCAAAGATTATTTGAATTGAACGTACAATTTAACTTTAAATCTGATTTGCCTCAACTATTAATTTAATTTAACGATCAAACGCAATCTGGAGAAGGATGGCAGAAGATACAAGCTATTCAGGGAAAAGAAAATCTACGAGGCAGATAGTAAATTTTAAATAATAAACATTAATGAAAAATAATGCAAATACTAATAATAATAAAACCTTAGTAAAATATAAAATCAGAAACTTACATAAAAAATAAAAAGTATCATTCGAAATTCATTTACGATATATTTGAATATATTATATAATCTAATATTCTCAGTGATGAACTGATGATTGATCAAGATTCACCTAAATCAAAATCAGTGTCAAAAAGAAGAAGAAAGGAAGTTCGAGAAAGTATTTTCGAATTTATATAATATTATATATTATAATTATAATATTATATATATATTATTATATTATTATATATATTATTATTATTATATATTATATATATAATATTATAATTAATATATTTCGAAAATTTTAGTTGATTCATTTGTATTTCAAGAGGTGTAAGGCTTGCTCTGCACAAAATTTGGAAATTATAATGAAAATGACGGATGGAAATACAACTGGAACTACCCGACATTTAAAAAAATTCCATGACCAGAAATACAAGAAAGCCTTTCCTGATAGTGTAGATCAGCAGCCAAAAGAAGTATTATTGATTAGCATTTAAACATAATTTAATTCAATTTTTACATTTTATCATTCTTAGCAAGAAATTCAATAAATTAAAATAATTTTTCAATTTCAATAAATTTCAAACAAATTTATATTTTTGCAACACCCACTTCAAAAGTTGACGTTTGCTTGCATGTAGATGGTGCCTAAAGTACCTTATTTGAGCAGATCATGCGTGAAAATTTTTTCGCGCATGCGCAGTTTGAAGATGGCTTACTTTAGACAATGGTGAAAAAGCTGCGCATGCGCACAGTCGAGATGAGGTACTTTAGACACTGGCATAGGTAACTTGAAACACTGGTGTTGGTATCTTCTTGAAATTTTACATTTAACTTGAACAAATGTTTTAATGATTGAAGTTTTGTTTTTAGGATTTCGTAGCCCCCCAGGGGGGGGGGGACGCATACACGCCAACATTTTTTTTCAATAATTTTTTTCCAAAAAATTTTTGTCAACAAATTTTTTTTCACAAAATTTTTTTTTTTCGAATATTTGTTTTCACAAAATTCTTTTTTCACAAATTTTTTGTTTCAAAATTTTTTTTTTCACAACATTTTCTTTCAAACATTTTTTTGCACACATTTTTTTTCAGAACATTTTTTTTCAAAAATTTTTTTTTGTAATTTCTTCACTCCACTCGACTCTATGCAATATAAAATTAGTATTTTTCGTTACCACCTCCTGGCAATTTTTTCGGACGGGCGTTGCAAAAAATAGCTTGTGATACACGTGCGCGTAGGTGATTGTTAACTCGTATAATTGCATCATTCGCCTGCAGTTCGAAGCACTCGTCTACGTTTTCGCACTCGCTTCGCTCGTGCGCTAACCAGCGACTCCTGCTTCGAGCCTCCGGCTTATGCTGCAATATTCACACTCGGACACAATCACCTATTTTACGCACTTGTATCACAAATAACTATTTTATAAGAAATGAGAAGACGAAACATTGATTTTTACTCTTTTGGAAGCCTGTTTTAATGGAAATATGATTTTCAGCCTGAATAAAATACAAAAACCTATTCCCTTTTTTATTCAAGATGAGTGACAGTAATATATGACTGATTTCTACAAGAATTTCACAAAACTTTACTTTCAATAAAATAAATCTTTTTTTTTGACAAAAAAGTAGTAAAAAACTTTCTACAATTTTTTTATTTTCATACAGAAAATCGATGATTAATATTATCAGTATGAAGAAAATGATATTTAGTCTCTTAAGATAAAAAATTATACTTTTTTCAATTTAAAAACAAAATAAAATCACATTCAGACCGAATTCATTTCAAAAACCACTTGAAAAATTATTTAAAAAAGTTTTTTAGAACTTTTCTCTATCTTGCCTCTTTTTCAAAATGTTCGCTAAAGTACCTAATAATAAAGTCGGCTATAATTGTATTTTTCTTAATTAAATTAAATTAAAACAATTAAAACAATTCAATTGTTTATGTTGATATGGCTTTATTTTATTCATTTTAATGCAATGGGCTCTAATTGTACTTTTCTTTATTAAATTTAATTGGAACAATTAAAACAATTATATTTTCTAATATTTTGTCAAAAAATTTGATGTGTAAGTCTATAAGTTGAAAAAATTTTGTTTACGAAGTATTAGAAAATTGTATTGTTGCAAGAAAAAGACAATTATAACCGACTCTATTAAACTTTTAGCGAAAATTTCAATAAAAATGCGCAAGATGAGAAAAGTGTTCGCAAACTTTTCTTTACAAATTTTCAAGTGGAAAAACTTCGCTCTTTTGAGTTTTTTCACGTATCGTCTCGTTAATGAACAAATGTGAATTTTTGTTTTTCATTAAAATAAACTCAACTTTCTCTTCTCTAAGACGCGGGGATAAAATAAACGGTTTTTCGATAAATATACCCTACTAAATTAATACCAAATTGGAAAAAATTAAGACAAAATAAAACGATGGCCTCGTTGAGAAAATTAAGGTTGAAGAGTTTCAGAAAAACCGCAACGAAAAATTTTTTTGTAAAATGCGGCACCATCTTGAAAAGTTTTAATACTCATAACTTAGACAAAAAAATTTTTTTTGTAGAATACAAGTAGTCTAAAAACCCTTAAAAATAATATGTAAAACAACATAGTTTGTCTTAAAAGGATTTTGTGACTTCAGTATGCATATCCTCACCAATTTGAAATAAATTCGGTCTTTCTTAAAATTGAAAAAATGGGTTTCTTTAAAAATTTAAATATAATTGAAAAGTGTGATTTCTCTGCTCAATTTCTGATTTAATAATTTCATATTAATCTTTTATTAGAAATTTGATCAAAACATCTTTAATCGTATGGTGGTGGAATGGGTAGCGAGAAAATATCTGCCAATAAGTTTCTTTGATGATGAAGTAACCCAAGAATTTTTCGCCTATTTGAACAAAAATGCAAATCTTCCACAAAAAAAATGCCCTGAGATCAATGATTTCCTCAATTTTCAAGGATATGCAAGAAGCAGTAATAACAACGCTACAAAAAAATGTGTCAAAGATATCTTTTACTGTAGATAGTTGGACCTCATTAGCTGCTATTTGCTTTTATGGAATCACAGGCTAGAGGCTTTTGAATAATATGATTAAAAAAAGAAGCATATCAATTTTTATTCCATTTTGCAATTGTATGGTATGAGTATTAGAAGTAGAAGAAACCATATCGGAAAGTAAAAAGATTTGGTTTTAATTTATACATGTCGGGGATAAATTTAAAAAATATCAAATTCAATTAATTTAAAAATAATACATCAAAAGTGCGAAATCAGTCATCATCAGAAATCAGAAAGTTATAAAATTCATATAGGTGATATGTAGCTAATAAAGCTGTTCAAAGGAAATTATTTCCTTTGAGCAGCTTTATTAGCTACATATCGCCTATATGAATTTTACAACTTTCTGATTAGGTCATTATATCGACGATGATTGGGTCTTGTAGTCTTTAACTTGAGAATTCACCCCGGCAAATGGTGCTCACGTTGGAAGCGATGTTGCGAAGATCTTTCGAAATTTTTTGAAAGAATATAAACTTCAACAGAAAGTGCAAGGAATCACTTTAGATAATGCTGCTAGAAACACAAAATTTATCGCTGAATTCTAGTTGCTCATGGACCAAGATGATATTGAGTTTGATTCAGAAGACCAACATTTTAGGTGCATATCTCACATTGAAAATTTAGGTGAACAAGATTTCCTCAAAGAATTAGGTAAGACTGCAAAACGAGGACGAGATTGAGCCACGTTGCTCGCGAACTTTTAAGGATAAATGATTGGATGAAAAGAAAGAATTATTCTGTTTTCAAGGGCATTCAATCTGAATGATATATTGTATTGTGAAAGAAGATTGTGAAAGTAATATACGTTACTTGCATAAACCATTTATTAATCATTTCTAATAATAAAACTATAAATCACAAAATCTCCTTTATCCTGTTTTTAACTTAGATGCCAAAGCAAACTGAAATTTTAAAATTAAATATTGCCCATATTTCAAAAATTTAATACATAAAAATATGTTCGAACTAAACTTGTTTTTATAGAAAATATAAATTCCAAAAAATACCAAACTTCAAACTCTTTTTGAGTTTTCTTAATTGAAAGAAAATTTTGATAAAGATTCTTTAGTCTATTAGTCTGATATATTTTATGAAACAAATTATTTTCTTCGTGTATTCATTTGAATATGGCAATAATACAAATTTTGGAAACGAGCTTCTCGGTTGCTCGGTCGATCGATCGATTTGACGAGAAGTTCGTTTTAATGAGACGAACTGAGATGACAGCTCGATTGTCAAGGCGATAAACAAAAATATGTTCGGTCGTTTCTCGAATCGTGTCGCTCGAATGAATCACTAATAACAGGTGAGAAATGTGTTTGGGATAAAATCCTAGCTGCTCCTGTTTCAAAGATATCCACGTTTTACATATTCCTGATAGGATCAATTTTTTCGAAATATAAAAGGCGTGTTTCTCGATCATTGAAACATATTTATACGTCGAATATTGAAAAACGTATGTGTGTGTAAACGCGCGAGTAAATTTTTGTGTATATAGTATATTAACATATAAGTTAAGTAAGTTTTTAGACGGTTTTAAACGTTTCCAAGGTGCAACACGTGGAGGCAAGTTACTTTGCACCTCTTTTTTTTCGGTTTTATATTTTCATCATTTTTGTTGGCTTGTTTTCTGTTTTTATATTTTTATAATCTTTTTTGTCATTTAAGCTTCAGAAAAGTTGGTTCTTCGATCATATTTATTTGAAACCTATCTCAGAATTTAATGAATTCTCTATGAATCGACTGCCCGGCCTGCTCAGACCATAATCCTAAACCATCGTTATTCGAGAATTTAATGGCTTGCTTCAAATGTGTAAGAATAATATGGATTTTGACTGTTCGAGAAATTCTAATACTTTTCAAAGCTTCACGGAGTTCACTTAGATTTTTATCAAAGTCACTGAGATCCGCTTGTTTTGCAGAAAAGCAAGTATTAACGATTTTTTTCATTGCTTTGAATGAAACAATATAAGGCTGTAATCGAAATGGCCCTACAACCTCATAAATTTCAGGATCCTGTAATTAATCCGCTTCTTTAAGAAGTTTCCAACAATGATTGCCTTCAAAAATATCTCCTTGATAGCTTTTATGAGATATACCTAATATTATTTGGCCACAACAAAGCCTTTTTCTTTCCGGTACCATCGATTTCAAATATACCATCCCAAAAGAGATGATTGACAACTCGTTGTAAGAGATTTAGTTCAGGAGGAACACACTTCTGAAGCACGTACATGTCATCATCTTCATCATTATCTTCTTCAATAAAAAGAGGAGGATGAACTATATGCTATGACAGTGTTTAGCTTGTTTTTTGTCGTTGTCCATACTTTTAAATTGTAAATAGTCCTCCTTCAAGTGTTTGTATCTCTTTAAATTAAGATTTTCTTCATTATTATTCGGATAATTTTCCTCAATCATTTTATCAAAATTCTTCAATTCATGTAATGTAAAAAAACAAGAAGGGCAAGGGTAAGTTGCCGTCGCCGTCTGCTGTCCATTAGCAAGTAGACAAGTTTTAATTCTGTAAGAAATTTGAAAGGTATGTCATTCAGTTTGGTTAACTGAACTAAGGTTTTGAAATTTTCATAAGTCTCTTTAATCCGAGGAACTATGCACAATAAATTCAATTCATAGACACTAGTCAGTTTGCGTTCATTTGTTGAAATACTTCCACCAGTGCAGTAATATGAAACGTTCTTACTTTTGTATACATCTGAATTATTTTCTTCATTTTCGCCATCTTCTTCAGTTGAAATTGAGATAAAAATTTTTAAAAAATCTTGGCCTCCATCTGCCATTAGTTTTATTTTTGTTTTTTCTATATGCTCAATCTTGTGTCGCATTGGCATACACAACTGGTCTGTTCTTAATTCCTTCCTTGCCCGCTTGGAACTAATAGAGACCTTCTTTATAAATTTTTTTCCATCACATTTGATTTTTCATACATATGTTGATTATCATTTTTAGGAACTGAGTTTCTTCCAGCAGAACTACGAATGAAGTTTACCAATTTCTTTATATAATTTATAGATCGGCATGAAACCTCTGCGCAGGGCCGCTTCAGACTGTCGGCCGCCCGGAGGCAAATTTCAATTTGCCGCCCCTTTTAATATGAATTTTGAAATCAAAATATCTAGAACTATTCTAATTGAAAATTATAATAATAATTAAATGAAGAATAAATCATAAGAAATAATGATAATAATTATTAATAATCATAATGAATAATAATTATTGATAATCATCATAATGGATAATAATCATTATTATTAATAATTATGATAAATAGTAATAAATCATTCATAAATAAATTACTACATTATATCCTAATTATTTTTAGAGGAAAAGTAATCATGTGAAGTAGATTTTGCTATTGGAATTGGAATTGGAATGGAAGCTTGTAATGTGTCCCCTTAGGGTTTACATTGTTCTTGTATCTCTTCCCTATTCCTTCACACACCTCCCACACACATACTTGGTGGTGGGAGGGGGACCTACAGTTTAAGGTGGGTTCCGAACCACCAAGAGCAACAGCCTTAAGTACTTAGAGAACCTTTTTCTCTAGAGGTACCGGTCCCACGACTCTCCGGAGATGAACAACTCCCTTGCTAGGCAAGTGTTCACCGCATGGGCCACCGAGACTCTTCCAGAGTGCGAGGCGGGAATCGAACCCGCAAGCCGACGGAGTGGGTTCAAAGCCTACGCCTTAACCCCCACGACCATCGTCCCACTTTAGATCTTGCTATTGTTGAATGAAATATTCATTTTACAAGAACCTTCAAGTTAAATAATTCAACAACAATCAGCAATCAACAATTCACATAGTTTCAAATAAAAGGTTGACGTCTCGCTTTCGCTAAAGAAAAATCACGGATGATTGATTCACAATTAATTAAATCTAATATGTCCTGCTCTATAGCTATAGTAGCTAAAGCTGACATTCGTGCATTTGGCATTGTATTACGTAGATAATTTTTAATTATCTTCGGTTTCGAAAACGACCTTTTAGCACTTACGACGGAAACGGGTAAAGTAAGGAGGATTCGCAAAGCAACGTAAGTGTGTGGATAAACTGGCGTGAGGCAGTTTTCGTGAATGTAATGCATGGTGGAATGATGAAATTGAGACAGCGAACAAGAAAAAAAAGAAACGTACAAGAGAACGTTGAACATCACAGGTCTTAGCGATGAGGAGAGAAATACACTTGAAAATGATAACAGACACAAAAAGAGGAAGTTAAACGAATAGTCAAGGAAAGTAAAGATAAAAACACAATAGAAATAGAGAAGAAAATACAAAAAGATTTTGAAGGAACCATGAAACTATTATTTAAAGAGATGAAGGAATGTAAAAGTACAGAGTTTGTCGGCATGAGAAACAGCAAAGGTGAAATGCTATATGATACAGACGGGATAATAGACGCTTCAAAAGACTCTTCTAAAGAATTACCAGAAGGTGAAGATTTAGGGCAACAGAACTGCGATGTAGAACATAATGCATTAGAAAACCGAATTGAAGAAGTCTGTGTCACTGAGGTTAGAGATATAATTAGGAACATAAAAAACGGTAAGGCTGCTGGTGTAGACAGTTTTAACGCTGAAATGCTTGAATACGGTGGTGAGTACATACCTCACAGGTTGTGCAAATTGATAAATTTATGTCTTGAGACGAGAGAAGTCCCAGACGATTGGAGAAAAGCGATTATCGTACACAAAAGAAAGGGAGATAAAAGCAACTGCAATAATGACAGAGGTATCAGCTTATGAAGTGCCGTAAATAAAATATATTTGAAAATAGTTATTCGTTGGGTAATGAAAATAACAGAAGAAGAGATATGGAAAGTCCAAAGTGGATTTATGCCAGGGCAATTATGTGTGGATCAGATATTTAGCTTAAGACAAACCACAGAGAAAAGTTTGAGATTAGGGCAGAAAGTTTTCTGTGCATTTGTTGATCTAGAAAAAGCATTTAAAAAGGTAAATAGAAGTGAACTTTGGGAAGTCCTTAAAGAGTACGGAGTCAATGGATGGCTCCTAAAAGCAATAAAAACAATATATACAGGTAGTAAAGCAGTGTAAGAGATAATGCGAAACTGAAGTGACTGGTTCGATATTATGCAAGGTGTGAAATAAGGATGCGTTATGTCCTTATGGCTATTTATCATATTTATGAATACGTGTCTAAGAATGGCCCTCTTCGACGAAGATGATGTAGATCTCAAGACAGTGAGGGTGCGTGGGTTAACTTTCGCAGATGACAAGATTGTTATGGCAGAATCAATCGAGTACTTACAAAGAATGCTGAATGAACTAATACAAGCATGAAGAACATGGGCCTCAAAATTAACGTAAATAAACCAAAAATCATGATGTTTGAAGGAAGAAGTGAGAAAACAATGTGCAAAATTGTCCTAAATGATGAGGGATTAGAGCAAGTTGATAAGTGCGTATATCTGGGTAGCCTATTCACTAGCGAAGGAAAAATAGATGGGGAGTTAGATAGGCGCATAAATGAGGTTAAGAAGCTTATCGGTAGAGCAGGGTCCATTCTCAAAAATGAAAAAATATTTTAAAAACTCAAATGGTCATACCTAATTCTATATATTTGTACCGACAGTACTATACAGTGCTACAATGTTCATGAAACGTCGGCAAGATTCCTAGTTTTGCACAGGATTAAAACCCGAAAAAGCTTTCAATTTTAAACTTATTGTAATGAAACACTTATCGTGAAAGCATTATATTTATTATTACGAAACTTTATCATTTATCATATTCATATAAATTTTATTAATATTTATAAAAATATTATCGTCATGAAATTTTTCAATCATGTGGTGAGTAAAATCATTATTTGAAACTTTGATACTTTTTGCACTAAGTTTGGTGTTATTATGAGAAAAAAATTATCAAGTTTACATTATAAATATAAACGAACTTTCGCAAC
>CAKNXH010076239.1:0-11575 GCA_932178445.1 Andricus quercusramuli | reverse complement strand
TTGGAGAATTCAATCTTGGAGAATTCAATCTTGGAGAATTCAATCTTGGAGAATTCAATCTTGGAGAATTCAATCTTGGAGAATTCAATGTTGGAGAATTCGATGTTGGAGGAAAAACAATATTGATGTTTTGAACCTTTCGGGACGGTGAAACCTTGGGAAAGGTACCACACTTATGTAAGGAAAATGTTGGCCTTGAAGGCTTGACGTAGGTTTTGTTCTGATTTGGAGCAGTTTCAGTCAAGTCGTGAAGTTCCATCAGGTCCGAATTTTCCATTGCTGATTGATCGTCTTCGGAAACGTCGGTGGTTGCAGACAGTGAAGTTTCTTCTATGGAATTGTCAAACATTGGAGGAGTAGCGTATGCTCCAGAAAGTGATGACTCGTTCATTAAACTTCTGAGTCTATTACTAGTTTTATAAATTCCTGTGAAACACATATCAAATATCTTATTAAGGATTCAATAATATTTAAACGCAAAACAAACGAATTTCTGAACGCAACATGTGTTTCGTTCACAATTTTTCACCCCTCCTTCACATATTTATAAAAGAACATTTTTTTTCAATTTTCAACGATTTCTATTAGACGTTTCAGAGTTTTGTACATACGGTTTGACGTCAATTCAGATTCTATACTTACATCACCGGGTTTTTAACAGTTTCGTTCAGATTACATTGATGGAATTTGCTCAAAATATATTTTCAACGAATCTTTAACTTACCAGTGGGATCAGCGGTATTTTCGAGCAAATAACTTGTGGATATTATGTCTGGCTGTACACCTCGTTTCCATAAAGGTTGTCTGTAGTCGATGGGAGTGTTGTGTTTAAGAATTTTTGGTGCTTTTGACTGTTTATTAAGGTACCATTCTGGGATATCGAGTTTTTGTGTGGCACGCTTAACCCTCATTTCCGCCTCTGTTAATGTTCTTTTGGGCTGAAATTTGAAATAGAAAGAAATATTCATTTTTCACTACAGATTTGTTAATATAAATAATTTGGAATTTCTTCATGTAAGGGGTCATCCACAAATAACGTACGACGAGTTGGGGAGGGTGGGTGGTAAAATCTTACTATCAAAAAGTCCATGGACATTAAACTTTTAGGAAAGGTCAACAGAAATTCCATCTGTTTAAGTAAAAGTATTACATTTTCAACCACATTGATGAATTTTTCAACCGAATAGTTGATTTTCCAACCACAAAGATAAAATTTCGACCCAACAGAATGATTTTCTACCAGGAAGACGAATTTTCAACTAAATAGTTTAATTTTCAATCGAAAAAGATCATGTTTACAAAAAATAGAATAGTTAATATTATTAGTAGTATTAGTAGTAGTAGAATTGAAAAATGAATTTTCCAACAAAAAGATTAATTGTCTACCTAAAAAGGCGAATTTCCAACCAAATAAATGAATTCCCAGTGAAACATGATTGTACAAAAGGAGTTGAAATGAGAGAAATATGTTATTTTATTTCTTTTCGTGCAATTATATTCAAGAAATTGAATTTCTTGAATATATGTTGTTTATAAACTGATCGATAAGACCTTGGAATTTTCTACCCGAGAATATCAATTTTCAGAAAAAAGTTAATTTTCAACAAAAAATTCTGGATTTTTAACAAACGTGTTGAATTTTCAACAAAATAATCAAATCTCCAAGCAAATCGTAAACCAGCAGACTTTTTAAACAAAAATAATTCACTTTCAACGAAAAATACTACAGTTCGATTTTTGTTTTTGGTTCTATCAATTCATTTTGCATTGAAGTAGAAAACGAGAAAACATAACAAAATTAAATAATTAAAAAACATAAAAACATAACAAATTAAATAAACATTGAAACACACTTTTAATACCTTAAAAAAATATTCCGTAAAAAAATTGGACTTCTTGTATATTAAATGGATGTGGGGGGGGGGGGGGGGTTAGAAAAAACAACAACTTAAGTAATTCATGGATGACCCCTAATTCTTTTCCTATATTTTATATTTGAACTTACCGGACTTCCGAGCATGTTTTGTTTGATCCACGAAGCACTCATTTTAGCCGAATCGGAAACTTCTTTATCTACTGAATCTAAAAGTGTAAAAGGACAGATTTAATAATGCTAAACTCTCAATATATTTTTTTGCCAGTAAAGGGCAATTTAAAAAAATTGTAAACAATATACATTAAGTTATAAGTTACTTTTTAAATAATTGTAAAACGCCTCATGTTTTGTTCACAAACAGATTTCGAAATTTAAAAAAAAATTCAATTATTACGAGTATTTGAGGACTATTTTTCCTTTAAAATGTATGAAAGTGGATATAAAGTTAAGTATGTACCTATACAGAGTAAAATATTACATTGAATGCAAATTCTATAGTCGCGGGTTTTCCCCACTTAAGGTATTCTTAGAAATTGGGTACGAGCAAATTGCAGGGTAACCGGCTGGGTAGCAGATTTACGAATCGGTAGGTAGGCGTCTTAGGACCCTCATTTCATTTGAAAGAAAGAGTCATAAAATTTAGACGATATTTTCCATTCTGTTCTCCATTGAAAGCTACTTAACTCTTAACAGCTGCGAATAGGTTCAAAGTCAATCTTTAACTCGACTCAATTTGAATCCGGAACAAGATTCTTTTTGATTTAAAGAAAAATATTTATTGGGTCTCAAAAAGTGATGAAGTTTAAGAATTTTAAATTAGAATAAAATCGAATTCAAAATCCTATTTAACATCCAATACTCCAGTTAATGTATAGAATTCATGAAAATAAAACAAGAATCCAACGATCTAATTTGGACAACCACCACAAAATCACTTAGATTTCAGGTATCGAGGAGAGAGCGCCGTTGTTTCGTCGATGTTCCCACCTGCTTTAATTTTTTCTTACCTTGATAAGGGGGTTGTATGAGCACCGAAACGCTGGTAAATATAATGAATGCTTTAATATTTTGATAATAATAAAAATAATAAAGGCCATAGAAATAAAAAAGAGAAGGAAGGGGATTTGGTTGGGTGCCTTCTCATTTTTCTTTCCTCTCTTTTATTTCTGTCCAAGGAAACAAATTTTTTGTTTCTAGGAATTGCGATAGGAGCATTTTGTTGTTGTTGTCCAAATTCGATCGTTGGATTCTTGTTTTATTTTCAGGAATTCTATATGTTAACAAGGAGATGATCAGAGTTGGAATTTTTTTTAAATCTCATAAATTCCCTACTGAGAGTTTTTTGGATAGATAATAATCTGCCAAAACCTTATTTGCCAATGGCCACATTTTTTCAAAAAAAATGCTACTTTCTTTAAATTTTGTTTTATGGATTGAAATGTTTATGTACTCAATTCACATGTAAAATTATGTAAATACAACATTTTTAACACTTCGAATTCATATAAACTTCGCCCTTTTCTTGAATTTTCAGCAACAGCATTTTCACATGTTGAAAATTAATTTTTTATTCAATTTTTAGCAGTCGAGTCTCACATTTTTTCAACTTTCAACAGTTGAAAATTGAAAAAAACTACTAATTTTGTATTAAATACAAATGTTAAAAATGTTATATTCACATAAATTCACATGAGAATGTGATAAATAAATATTTGAATCATTCAAAAATATGTGTTAGAAAAAAGTCAATTATTTGGAAATTGGTCCCTACTATACTGAGAGTTTTTTGTCTCCAATTTTGGTTTATGGATTGAAATGTTTATATAATCAATTCTTATGTAATATTATGCAAATACAATATTTTTAACATTTGGATTAAATATAAAGTTCGAAAAAAAACAATATTACATTAAAAACAAGTGTTGCAAATGTCATATTTACATAATTTTACATGAGAATGCAATAAATGAATATTTTAATCCATTGAATATTACAATTTTTTTTAAATGTCGATTTGTTAGAAAATGGGCCCCTACTGATAGTTCATTAGATGACTATCAATTTGCCAAAGCATTATTATTTGCCAACGGCGGCCCGCTTCCGAAAAAAACTAATTTTTTCAATTTTTTCTTTGTGGATGGAACTGTTCACTTGTAAATTATTATGCATCATTATGTCAACGGTTGAATTTTCAAATTTAGCAGTTGAATCTTGTAGAAAAAAAGGGAATTTATGAGATTTAAACGAAAATCCCAACTCTGATCTTGCCAGTCGGAAAAATATTTTTTTTTTTCAAACAATTTTCTTTTGGTTCAAATAAATCAATATGAAATTAATATGTTCATACTGGGTACTAGAATGGAATTTTCCGTAAGTCTAGAGCTAGTACATATTACCGAAAATTCCGTGAAACTAATAATCCTATTCTTGTCCGGTTCTTACAGAAAATTCCACAATATTATAATTAAACAGTGCCTAAAATGTTACATTCAACAACATTATACCTATTTTTAACTTGAATTAATGTTTATTTTCACTTCGCTGGTCTAATAATTATTTAATTAATTACAAAAATGTTTACTTGAGAGTCTGAGGATGTTAGGTTGAAATAAATCTAATAATTATAAATAAAGATAATATTTTCTATTACATTCGCATATTAATATTTTGAGAAAAAATTTAACAAATAAAGTAAGTAAGTTGATTAATCCACTTTTCTGAACTTAAACTAGTATTTCAATGAAAGCAAAGGAAACCTATTTGAAATTTTATCTTCTTAAACAATATTGAATAATACAAATATTTCAAAATGTTTCCGAAATCCTGCTTCAAATTTTCGAAAATTGGAGTTACGATATTATTATTATACATTAAAAATATTCCTATCATCAAATATTTATAAAACAAGTACATATAATTTATTAATGTGTAAAAAAACTAAATTTGATGACAAAAATTCAATTCTTTTTACATTATATTTTCAGTTTAATTATAATTTCAATCAGTTCATATGAGCAGAAATATTTATAACAATGTTTGCAAGAAGGTACTTTCAACACAATAACTATTATTTGGAATATATTAGGAACGAAATTGATTTAATTATTGAAAAGTACTTACGAAATTAATTCTCAAATGCACTTTGCATATCTTTGTATTCCTTTATCTTAATATTTTCTCTCCCTTTTGTTGAATAAACAAAAATAAAACACTTCAGCACACTTCATCACTTTGCTCTTGCAATTTAAGGCTCAACTCGGGCGACGCAACTTGTCAACTGAGGTCAGATTCGAAATTGTACTGGGGTTGCAGCAGGGACCCGCAAATCCAAGGTACAGAACCTGAATCTGCTCAAACTTCCCCTTGTTTTCTAGCAGCCAATCACCACCCCACTTAAGGCAATCTTCGGACATACCTGCACCTGAACCTTAAGTGCAAGAGAATTTCCTAAAGTTTCAATTCTATTTCTCAAAAGAATACATCACAGCCCGGTAAATACGGGTACAGAGCATTTCTAAAACATGTTCAACATTATTATGTAAACAGATTCTCTTTGCCCTAGCCTAGGCCCTAGAGCCCTTGAGTCCTACTCCCTGTCCATTTTTGAAAAATTTTGAACCATTATTATTTTTAGGCTCAGTAAGTGTTAAGCTTTGTTTCTAAATAAAATTTTTCCTGGAAATTATTCTCTAGCAATTATTAATTAAAATAGTGACGTGAATTGGAAATTGGAATTGAGGGCCCTGATGCAATAAGGGGATGAGCCCGAAAAATTATTGTCCAAGCGCCTCGTGATATGCAAATTTTAAAGCTAAAAAATTAAAATTTTAAAAAGATATGCTTGTGGGCTAGGGGATGACAGGATGGAACTTTTTTCTATTTGAAGTTTTTTTCCGATGAATTTTTTTAATAATGAAATTTAAATATTGAAAAAAATCCCCAAATGTAATTATTTTCTAAAACATATATCGTCATAACTTAGCCAACTATTTCTGAAACTGTTTGAAATTGGTATGAAGATGGAATATACTCTAGCGTTGTCTACAAAATAAAGAACAAAATTGAAGCTGCCTCTTGATTAATATTATTAATAATAACTAAGTGATGGAAATTGATACCGGCCGGTAACCATGTTTCTTTAGTTTCACAGACAAAAAGTATCGAGGTAAGTTCAAATTTTGAGATCGATTCTTCAAAACTGACGAAATTTTAGGTAGGTACTTTATAAGCATTCGATGTCGCCAACGATGAGAGCAATCTCTGGCGGCATAGAATCTAAAAATTTCCAAAAAACTTGCCTGAATAGTGAGGAACAAATGCCATGCTAGAAGTTTCTTCAACTTTGAACTTACCTCGATATTTTTTATCGGTGAAACTAAAAAAACGTGGTCACCGACCGGTCTCAATTTGCAATTCATTATTATAAAACAAGAGGCAGCTTCAATTTTTTTAGGCATCGCTAGAGTATATTGCGTGTTCATCGGAAAAAGAATATTCAAACAGAAAAAAGTTCCATCTTCTTATTTTCTACATTCTCTACAAGCTCGTATTTTTTTTCATTTAAGTTTTTGAACTTAAAAATTTGGATATTACATCAATTTGAGAGATAAGAATTTTCAAAAATATGTTCAACCTTAAGAGTAACCATCGGAATGTTACTTAAAAATTAAAAATTTGGGAATAAGTATGTTTTTTAAGCACAATGAGCTTTATAGACTGAGCGCCCACCTATAAACTTATATATTAAGAGGGCGACGTTCTGAAGTTTTCCATAAGGATATAATACAAGAAAAAAACAAAATATTTTTGTAAATTCTGTCAAAACGTGAAAATGCATACGAAAGTATATATATAATGATATATATTATGATCTCATGAAAACTCTTGAAGGAATACGAATCCATAATTAATGTTTAATTTCAAACTCCATTGAGCCCCTTTCATGGTGCCCCAAGAAAACCCCATGCAAGTGCAATAAGGATTTTGCAGAATATTGCCCTTAATTATTACTTTTTTCTGATTGGTTTTCCACAGATCCTCACAAATGAATGAATTACAAGATTTTATATATTTGCTCATTAATTTTTGATTTTTTAAGCAATTTTTGTTCATTTGAATAATTTTATTTCCATTAAATATTGCGAATCAATAGTATTTTATGAGTGGTACGGTATATTTAATGAACTTGGAGAGTGTATATTTTTATTTGGATGTTTTTGCTTCCTCAGAGGAAGCTTTGTAATGGTAACATTTTCAAAAACTTTCAAATTCATTTATTTAACACTAGAAGTACCAGGCTGGGTCAATTGACCCCTTTCGATTTTTAAAGTGGTAAATCTCCGCAGCGGTTGCTTGCAGAGAGATGGCGTTCTGTGACTTATAATTGAACCGCTGGCGATCAAAAGGGGATACGCCCGAAACGCCGTCGTTTTAGTTGGCCCCTGGGTCATATTTTTTTTCAGTTCAAATTTTAATTTTTTAATAACATATCCCAATAGGAAATTTTATTGCGCATATTTTTAGTCCTATAAATAAATGTGATAACTTTATTAGTTTTCGAAATAATCAAGAAAATGTTACTTTTTTCTGGAATCGCAAAATACGAATTTTTTGTCTTCAACTCGCCACAAGTTCTACAATAATAGGAATTTTGTGATAAAAATTCCAGAAAATGTGCACCATCATATAACGAAACTAACGGTATTTATAGAATTTCAATTGATTCTCACTAAAAATTTATAACGATTTTTATTCTTCTCATTGCGTAAATTAGATATTCAAAGTTTCAAACGCTTCGGGAGTCGAACGAATTTTCAGAAAATTAAAATTAACGGTCACCTAAACTTTTGTTAGGATTCAAGGAAGTTTTTTGGAAAATATCAGGCAATTATGTTTTATAGTTTTAAAGTGACAATTGATTTAAGATCTCAGCGCTGTCCCGTACGCGTGCTAGCTCGTCCTGCAATATCAACGTCTATATAACAGCCGACGATTGGAAGGTTAAGCCGGACACCAAAACAAAAAAGCATATGTTTATTTTGATTCTCTCATAAAGAACATAATGCACAGAAGCATTATTGTAAAAAAGTGTTAGCATATAATATTCTGTTTAGGATAGTTTAAGTTTACTTAAAATAAAAAGAACCTAAATATGGGTCGAGGCAGGAAAAGAAATAGGTGTGAAGAAAATTGGTTGAAGAATAAGAAAAAATGTTCCTGAAATAAGGTACTACTTAAAAGTATTAGAGAAAATTAAAAATTAACTTTTCTGATAATTTTAATATCCTATTATTATTTTTTATTTGATTTCTTAATAGCTTTTTCTAAAAAATCTTGTATTTTAAAACTAGTTTAAAGAGTCTAATATAATCTTTTACATTGAATTCTACTATTGAAAATGTAAAAAGTTTTAAATATCAAATTATCACGAAATTAATGGAGAACATTCAATGATTAGATGTTTCTTTTAATCAAAAAGTTTACAAAACTTATGTTATATTGTAGGGGAAGGAATATATTACTAAATCTAAAACTATAAAGGACGGTGTAAAAGAAAAGTAAGTTTTAATTTTTATAATTTGTTATTGAAAAATAATAAACAAATGTAAATGATAATGTCTTCATTATTATTTTGATAGCCGGCTTGACCTCCCAATCGCCCGCTGTTATACATACGTTGATATTGCAGGACGAGCTAGCACGCGTTCGGGTCGGTGCTGAGATCTTATATCAATTGTGGCTTTAAAACTATACAACATAATTGCCTGATATTTTCCAAAAAACTTCCTTGAATCCTAAAAAAAGTTTAGGTGACCGTTAATTTTAATTTTCTGAAAATTCGTTCGACTCCGGAAGCGTTTGAAACTTTCAATATCTAATTTACGCAATGAGAAGAATAAAAATCGTTATAAATTTTTAGTGACAATTAATTGAAATTCTACAAGTCAGGTTAGTTTCGTTATATGATGGTGCATATTTTCTGAAATTTTTATCACAAAATTCCTATTATTGTAGAACTTGTGGCGAGTTGAAGACAAAAAATTCGTATTTTGCGATTCCAGAAAAAAATAACATTTTCTTGATTATTTCGAAAACTAATAAAGTTATCACATTTATTTATAGGACTAAAAATATGCGCAATAAAATTTCCTATTGGGATATGTTATTAACAAATTAAAATTTGACCTGAAAAAAAATATGACCCAGGGGCCAACTAAAACGACGGCGTTTCGGGCGTATCCCCTTTTGATCGCCAGCGGTTCAATTATTTATAAATAGGAGTATTTAACAATTTTTTCGGAAATATTGGATGCGCACTTTAAAAAAAAATCGAGTTTTTATAGTCTGTTACCGGCAGGGGTCAATTGACCCCTATCGCGTTTTGGCTGGTATTTCATCACAAAACATTTTAGGTTCCGCAAAAAAATTGGTCCTTTTCGTGGAATGATGTTAAAAATGTGAATTTGTTTACAAATATTGTTTAAATAATTATCAGTTGTTGTTAATTTGAAAAAATGACAGCAAGAAGTCATCAGCAAGACATTTTTGGTCGATTCTGCAAAAAATGGAGCCTATATTCATTGTGACATACAAAAACTGTGTATTTGTTTATAAAAATGGTTCAAATAATGCTGCCAAGCAGCAGAAATTTTTGAATAATCATAATAAGGCATACATTTGTCTCATATTCTATATAAAAACTATGAATTTCAAAGAACTAATCATTGCGAATCACAAAAAATAGCTTTTGTTCATTAATTTGTTTGAAAAATTATGAACAATTTTTTTCTCACTCTTACCTGCTGAAAACTATTGCTAGATAACAATTACACTGACTTGAGCTCTTCTTCAGTCAATTCGCAGATCTTACATAAAAAGGTACATCTGAAAAGTTAGGATAAAAACGTGCGACGTCTACTCTTCTACACTTATATTAACGATGTAATATGAATATAGCATACTCCTATCGTTAACTTTTGACTGTAGGAACTGTTTAAAATCATTATTTGATACCCGACCCATGTATGGGTTAATTGACCCCTCGTGGTAACAAAAGCTGGCAGAAAATCCCGGTACTTCTAGTGTTAAACCTTCCTCAATTTAGAAATGTCCAATACAATGTTCTAAGCAATTTTCCGGCTGTGTGTGTATGTGTGTATTTGGATGTGTGTAAGTGTGTATGGATGTCACGCTTTTTTGTGAACACGATAACTAGAAAACGGTTACAGATAAATTGATGAAATTCTGAGGGCTTATTTTCCTCACTAATATCTTGAAACTGACAGAAGGATGTCTAAAAATATTTATTGCATTTTTCTGGCACTCAATAATATTTTAAAAATTGCTTTTTATAGTAAAACTTTCTTCTTCAGCATAATTCAAAGTTGATGCGAGAATATAAAAGATTCCTTGATTCGAGACGAATGGATTGACCTATAATATTAATACGTTGTATCAAAGAGTAGGAAAGTTATGATAATTTATATATTTTTTAAATCGTTTTTTATAGTGAAATTTTTATCATTCTCATAATTTGAAGTTGATGTAAGAATAGAAAAGTTGTGTTGATTCAAGACGAATCGATTGACCTATAGCATTTATACATTTTATTGAAGAGTAAGGAAGCTATAGTAACACAGAAAAAACTAAGAGTAAACTTTACCCGGAATTCGGGGTAAAGATTACCTGCAACAAAAATTACCCCATGTGGGTAAACTTTACCCGCACATCTAGGGTATTATTCTTCGTTTACCTACGTGCGGGAGTAATTCTCATTGTTTACCCTGAAGGCCTTGTAAATGTCATATTGAACTTTTGACAATTCTAACGATTCGGCAAAACAGCCTTTATGAAGCCGCACTTATCCGATTTGCCTGTTACACCAACCATCAGCTATCTTCACTTCAGCGATTCAAAGCTAGTGGCTTTCCAATTTTCAAGACGGTGGTGACAACTTTAATGAGAACAAAAGACAGTTTCTCCCCATCGAGGGTAATATTTGTGTTTTACCAATACGAACAGGTAAAAATAGGAAATTACCTGCAACACTATTTACCCTAAGTTTTTTCTGTGAATGCATAATATTTGAAAATACGGTTTTTTTAGTAAAACTTTTTTCTTCATGTTGGTTCAAAGTTGATGCAAGAATATGAAAGATCCCTTGGTTCCAGAAAAATCGATTGACCTATAATATTGATACATTTTAATAAAGAGTAGGGAAGTTATGGCAATTTACATATTTTAAGACTCGGTTTTTTATATTAAAAATTTTTTCGTTAACATAATTCGAAGTTGATGTAAGAACAGAAAAGATGTGTTGATTCAAGTCGAATCGATTGACCTATAATATTAATACATTTTGTTGAAGAGTAAGGATGCTATGGTAATGCATAATATTTGAAAAAAACGGTTTTTATAGTACAAATTTTTTCTTCAACATAATTCAATGTTGATAAAAGCATATGAAAGATTCCTTGGTTCGAGCCAAATCGATTGACCTACAATATTAATACATTTTATTAAATAGTAGGGAAGTTATGGTAATTTATATATTTTGGAACTCGGTTTTTCATAGTTAAACTTTTTTCATTGTCATAATTCAAAGTTGATTCAAGAACAGAAAAGATTTGTTGATTCGAGTCGAATCGATTGACCTATAATATTAACACATTTTGTTGAAGAGTAAGGATGCTATGGTAA
>CAKNXH010076237.1:0-10990 GCA_932178445.1 Andricus quercusramuli | reverse complement strand
GAATCGGCTAAAAATAATTACTCGGGGGTTTTTGGGGTCGCTGATTATGAATATGCAGTCAAAAATTCAAAATTGAAAATGGCGGCGCAGATTTTGAAGAGTTTATGGAATTGGCTAAAAATAGTCGCTTGCCTTTTTTTGGGGTCGCTAATTACGATTTTGCAGTCAAAAATTCAAAATTCAAAATGGCGGACTCAGTATGGCGGCAAAGATTTCGAAAGGTTTATGGAATTGACTAAAAATAGTTGCTTGCCTTTTTTTGGGGTCGCTAATTACGATTATGCAGTCAAAAATTCTAAATTCAAATTGGCGGACTTAATATGGCGGCAGAGATTTCAAAGTGTCGGCGGATTCAGCTGAAAGTGGTTACTCAGGGGTTTTTCGGGTCGCTGATTATGAATATGTAGTCACAAAAATCAAAATTCAAACTCTTACAAAATGTGGTGCTGGATTATTGTAAGTGCCCATGTCTTTCACAAAATGGTGCTGGATTCATTATTATTAATAATATTAAGTTTAATTACTTTAAAATCATTAAGATGATTTGTTTATCTGTAAAAATATGAAAATTGTTCAGATTTTCTCTATATTGGGTTGAAGAGTGAATTGAACGTTTGCGTCTTGCGTCTTGCGTGGCTTCAGGAAAGAAGCTCGCGCGCTCGGCTGCTTGAAGCAAATTTTTTCTTTTGCAAGTGAAAACGTGCAAAATGGGGCACATTAGACTTAAAGTATACGTCATAGTGAATTAAATGGTACCTCATATTTTTCATTTGGATGTGCAGTTTCGGAGTGGAGAGAATCGAAAGCGCGCACTTGTGAATATCAATTGACGACTAGATGCATTATGCATACTACACTCAGAAAAAAACTGTTCTTGAACCAAACAAACTGTTTTGTTGGATATACATGAAAATTTGTTTAAATTAAACAAATTTTTGGCGATTCAATAAAATATTTGATTGACCAAACCAATTGTTTTGGTTGAATCAACCAAATACTCCAACTGCCAAAATATTTGGTTAAAACAACCAAAAAATTGAGTTGGGTCAACCAAATATTTTGTTTTCCATATAATAGTCAAATTCTATGGTTGAACCAACAAAAATGTTGTTGATTCAACCAAATCGTTTTCTGAGTATATATACTTCTGTATAACGATTTACAGATATTGCGGTCATTTCGTAACCTTTCAAGACATATTAAACCAAAAATGTATTCAAGCAAATTCATTTTAAGAAATAATTTGAAAATATATTCCTTTTTGCATTATATCGCACATTATTTATTTTAAATGATTTCCCATGACCAACCCAACACGGATTGATATTAACAATGCATATATATGTAAGAATCGGATTTTAAGTACTTTGAACTATATACAAAACAATAAATAGTAGCCTGTCTTCAAACTCCATACTTTGTTTTTGGCAAAAATTTCGGTCGCCTGACCCATAGTGCGCTGGTTGGAACCTCATGGAACGGCTTATGTTGAGAGACCATTGGTTCATATACGAACAAATATTCCTTTTGATTCCCCTCTACTAAATTCAAAATTACCCTCCAATAGTGATTCACGCCGATTACGAGAAATTCAACTGTTTCGCTCGATCTCGTTCGTTATCAGCCCATTTTTTCGAACGATCATCTCGTGTATTCATTTGTTAAGTTTCGAATCGTATCGTCTCATTTTTCAAACGATATCGAACGAGGTCCTCGAAAATGATCGAGACTTCACTTGTGACAGCCCTTTAGTGCCGAAGCTTTGCTGTCAAAGATTATTTGAATTGAACGTACAATTTAACTTTAAATCTGATTTGCCTCAACTATTAATTTAATTTAACGATCAAACGCAATCTGGAGAAGGATGGCAGAAGATACAAGCTATTCAGGGAAAAGAAAATCTACGAGGCAGATAGTAAATTTTAAATAATAAACATTAATGAAAAATAATGCAAATACTAATAATAATAAAACCTTAGTAAAATATAAAATCAGAAACTTACATAAAAAATAAAAAGTATCATTCGAAATTCATTTACGATATATTTGAATATATTATATAATCTAATATTCTCAGTGATGAACTGATGATTGATCAAGATTCACCTAAATCAAAATCAGTGTCAAAAAGAAGAAGAAAGGAAGTTCGAGAAAGTATTTTCGAATTTATATAATATTATATATTATAATTATAATATTATATATATATTATTATATTATTATATATATTATTATTATTATATATTATATATATAATATTATAATTAATATATTTCGAAAATTTTAGTTGATTCATTTGTATTTCAAGAGGTGTAAGGCTTGCTCTGCACAAAATTTGGAAATTATAATGAAAATGACGGATGGAAATACAACTGGAACTACCCGACATTTAAAAAAATTCCATGACCAGAAATACAAGAAAGCCTTTCCTGATAGTGTAGATCAGCAGCCAAAAGAAGTATTATTGATTAGCATTTAAACATAATTTAATTCAATTTTTACATTTTATCATTCTTAGCAAGAAATTCAATAAATTAAAATAATTTTTCAATTTCAATAAATTTCAAACAAATTTATATTTTTGCAACACCCACTTCAAAAGTTGACGTTTGCTTGCATGTAGATGGTGCCTAAAGTACCTTATTTGAGCAGATCATGCGTGAAAATTTTTTCGCGCATGCGCAGTTTGAAGATGGCTTACTTTAGACAATGGTGAAAAAGCTGCGCATGCGCACAGTCGAGATGAGGTACTTTAGACACTGGCATAGGTAACTTGAAACACTGGTGTTGGTATCTTCTTGAAATTTTACATTTAACTTGAACAAATGTTTTAATGATTGAAGTTTTGTTTTTAGGATTTCGTAGCCCCCCAGGGGGGGGGGGACGCATACACGCCAACATTTTTTTTCAATAATTTTTTTCCAAAAAATTTTTGTCAACAAATTTTTTTTCACAAAATTTTTTTTTTTCGAATATTTGTTTTCACAAAATTCTTTTTTCACAAATTTTTTGTTTCAAAATTTTTTTTTTCACAACATTTTTTTTCAAACATTTTTTTGCACACATTTTTTTTCAGAACATTTTTTTTCAAAAATTTTTTTTTGTAATTTCTTCACTCCACTCGACTCTATGCAATATAAAATTAGTATTTTTCGTTACCACCTCCTGGCAATTTTTTCGGACGGGCGTTGCAAAAAATAGCTTGTGATACACGTGCGCGTAGGTGATTGTTAACTCGTATAATTGCATCATTCGCCTGCAGTTCGAAGCACTCGTCTACGTTTTCGCACTCGCTTCGCTCGTGCGCTAACCAGCGACTCCTGCTTCGAGCCTCCGGCTTATGCTGCAATATTCACACTCGGACACAATCACCTATTTTACGCACTTGTATCACAAATAACTATTTTATAAGAAATGAGAAGACGAAACATTGATTTTTACTCTTTTGGAAGCCTGTTTTAATGGAAATATGATTTTCAGCCTGAATAAAATACAAAAACCTATTCCCTTTTTTATTCAAGATGAGTGACAGTAATATATGACTGATTTCTACAAGAATTTCACAAAACTTTACTTTCAATAAAATAAATCTTTTTTTTGACAAAAAAGTAGTAAAAAACTTTCTACAATTTTTTTATTTTCATACAGAAAATCGATGATTAATATTATCAGTATGAAGAAAATGATATTTAGTCTCTTAAGATAAAAAATTATACTTTTTTCAATTTAAAAACAAAATAAAATCACATTCAGACCGAATTCATTTCAAAAACCACTTGAAAAATTATTTAAAAAAGTTTTTTAGAACTTTTCTCTATCTTGCCTCTTTTTCAAAATGTTCGCTAAAGTACCTAATAATAAAGTCGGCTATAATTGTATTTTTCTTAATTAAATTAAATTAAAACAATTAAAACAATTCAATTGTTTATGTTGATATGGCTTTATTTTATTCATTTTAATGCAATGGGCTCTAATTGTACTTTTCTTTATTAAATTTAATTGGAACAATTAAAACAATTATATTTTCTAATATTTTGTCAAAAAATTTGATGTGTAAGTCTATAAGTTGAAAAAATTTTGTTTACGAAGTATTAGAAAATTGTATTGTTGCAAGAAAAAGACAATTATAACCGACTCTATTAAACTTTTAGCGAAAATTTCAATAAAAATGCGCAAGATGAGAAAAGTGTTCGCAAACTTTTCTTTACAAATTTTCAAGTGGAAAAACTTCGCTCTTTTGAGTTTTTTCACGTATCGTCTCGTTAATGAACAAATGTGAATTTTTGTTTTTCATTAAAATAAACTCAACTTTCTCTTCTCTAAGACGCGGGGATAAAATAAACGGTTTTTCGATAAATATACCCTACTAAATTAATACCAAATTGGAAAAAATTAAGACAAAATAAAACGATGGCCTCGTTGAGAAAATTAAGGTTGAAGAGTTTCAGAAAAACCGCAACGAAAAATTTTTTTGTAAAATGCGGCACCATCTTGAAAAGTTTTAATACTCATAACTTAGACAAAAAAATTTTTTTTGTAGAATACAAGTAGTCTAAAAACCCTTAAAAATAATATGTAAAACAACATAGTTTGTCTTAAAAGGATTTTGTGACTTCAGTATGCATATCCTCACCAATTTGAAATAAATTCGGTCTTTCTTAAAATTGAAAAAATGGGTTTCTTTAAAAATTTAAATATAATTGAAAAGTGTGATTTCTCTGCTCAATTTCTGATATAATAATTTCATATTAATCTTTTATTAGAAATTTGATCAAAACATCTTTAATCGTATGGTGGTGGAATGGGTAGCGAGAAAATATCTGCCAATAAGTTTCTTTGATGATGAAGTAACCCAAGAATTTTTCGCCTATTTGAACAAAAATGCAAATCTTCCACAAAAAAAATGCCCTGAGATCAATGATTTCCTCAATTTTCAAGGATATGCAAGAAGCAGTAATAACAACGCTACAAAAAAATGTGTCAAAGATATCTTTTACTGTAGATAGTTGGACCTCATTAGCTGCTATTTGCTTTTATGGAATCACAGGCTAGAGGCTTTTGAATAATATGATTAAAAAAAGAAGCATATCAATTTTTATTCCATTTTGCAATTGTATGGTATGAGTATTAGAAGTAGAAGAAACCATATCGGAAAGTAAAAAGATTTGGTTTTAATTTATACATGTCGGGGATAAATTTAAAAAATATCAAATTCAATTAATTTAAAAATAATACATCAAAAGTGCGAAATCAGTCATCATCAGAAATCAGAAAGTTATAAAATTCATATAGGTGATATGTAGCTAATAAAGCTGTTCAAAGGAAATTATTTCCTTTGAGCAGCTTTATTAGCTACATATCGCCTATATGAATTTTACAACTTTCTGATTAGGTCATTATATCGACGATGATTGGGTCTTGTAGTCTTTAACTTGAGAATTCACCCCGGCAAATGGTGCTCACGTTGGAAGCGATGTTGCGAAGATCTTTCGAAATTTTTTGAAAGAATATAAACTTCAACAGAAAGTGCAAGGAATCACTTTAGATAATGCTGCTAGAAACACAAAATTTATCGCTGAATTCTAGTTGCTCATGGACCAAGATGATATTGAGTTTGATTCAGAAGACCAACATTTTAGGTGCATATCTCACATTGAAAATTTAGGTGAACAAGATTTCCTCAAAGAATTAGGTAAGACTGCAAAACGAGGACGAGATTGAGCCACGTTGCTCGCGAACTTTTAAGGATAAATGATTGGATGAAAAGAAAGAATTATTCTGTTTTCAAGGGCATTCAATCTGAATGATATATTGTATTGTGAAAGAAGATTGTGAAAGTAATATACGTTACTTGCATAAACCATTTATTAATCATTTCTAATAATAAAACTATAAATCACAAAATCTCCTTTATCCTGTTTTTAACTTAGATGCCAAAGCAAACTGAAATTTTAAAATTAAATATTGCCCATATTTCAAAAATTTAATACATAAAAATATGTTCGAACTAAACTTGTTTTTATAGAAAATATAAATTCCAAAAAATACCAAACTTCAAACTCTTTTTGAGTTTTCTTAATTGAAAGAAAATTTTGATAAAGATTCTTTAGTCTATTAGTCTGATATATTTTATGAAACAAATTATTTTCTTCGTGTATTCATTTGAATATGGCAATAATACAAATTTTGGAAACGAGCTTCTCGGTTGCTCGGTCGATCGATCGATTTGACGAGAAGTTCGTTTTAATGAGACGAACTGAGATGACAGCTCGATTGTCAAGGCGATAAACAAAAATATGTTCGGTCGTTTCTCGAATCGTGTCGCTCGAATGAATCACTAATAACAGGTGAGAAATGTGTTTGGGATAAAATCCTAGCTGCTCCTGTTTCAAAGATATCCACGTTTTACATATTCCTGATAGGATCAATTTTTTCGAAATATAAAAGGCGTGTTTCTCGATCATTGAAACATATTTATACGTCGAATATTGAAAAACGTATGTGTGTGTAAACGCGCGAGTAAATTTTTGTGTATATAGTATATTAACATATAAGTTAAGTAAGTTTTTAGACGGTTTTAAACGTTTCCAAGGTGCAACACGTGGAGGCAAGTTACTTTGCACCTCTTTTTTTTCGGTTTTATATTTTCATCATTTTTGTTGGCTTGTTTTCTGTTTTTATATTTTTATAATCTTTTTTGTCATTTAAGCTTCAGAAAAGTTGGTTCTTCGATCATATTTATTTGAAACCTATCTCAGAATTTAATGAATTCTCTATGAATCGACTGCCCGGCCTGCTCAGACCATAATCCTAAACCATCGTTATTCGAGAATTTAATGGCTTGCTTCAAATGTGTAAGAATAATATGGATTTTGACTGTTCGAGAAATTCTAATACTTTTCAAAGCTTCACGGAGTTCACTTAGATTTTTATCAAAGTCACTGAGATCCGCTTGTTTTGCAGAAAAGCAAGTATTAACGATTTTTTTCATTGCTTTGAATGAAACAATATAAGGCTGTAATCGAAATGGCCCTACAACCTCATAAATTTCAGGATCCTGTAATTAATCCGCTTCTTTAAGAAGTTTCCAACAATGATTGCCTTCAAAAATATCTCCTTGATAGCTTTTATGAGATATACCTAATATTATTTGGCCACAACAAAGCCTTTTTCTTTCCGGTACCATCGATTTCAAATATACCATCCCAAAAGAGATGATTGACAACTCGTTGTAAGAGATTTAGTTCAGGAGGAACACACTTCTGAAGCACGTACATGTCATCATCTTCATCATTATCTTCTTCAATAAAAAGAGGAGGATGAACTATATGCTATGACAGTGTTTAGCTTGTTTTTTGTCGTTGTCCATACTTTTAAATTGTAAATAGTCCTCCTTCAAGTGTTTGTATCTCTTTAAATTAAGATTTTCTTCATTATTATTCGGATAATTTTCCTCAATCATTTTATCAAAATTCTTCAATTCATGTAATGTAAAAAAACAAGAAGGGCAAGGGTAAGTTGCCGTCGCCGTCTGCTGTCCATTAGCAAGTAGACAAGTTTTAATTCTGTAAGAAATTTGAAAGGTATGTCATTCAGTTTGGTTAACTGAACTAAGGTTTTGAAATTTTCATAAGTCTCTTTAATCCGAGGAACTATGCACAATAAATTCAATTCATAGACACTAGTCAGTTTGCGTTCATTTGTTGAAATACTTCCACCAGTGCAGTAATATGAAACGTTCTTACTTTTGTATACATCTGAATTATTTTCTTCATTTTCGCCATCTTCTTCAGTTGAAATTGAGATAAAAATTTTTAAAAAATCTTGGCCTCCATCTGCCATTAGTTTTATTTTTGTTTTTTCTATATGCTCAATCTTGTGTCGCATTGGCATACACAACTGGTCTGTTCTTAATTCCTTCCTTGCCCGCTTGGAACTAATAGAGACCTTCTTTATAAATTTTTTTCCATCACATTTGATTTTTCATACATATGTTGATTATCATTTTTAGGAACTGAGTTTCTTCCAGCAGAACTACGAATGAAGTTTACCAATTTCTTTATATAATTTATAGATCGGCATGAAACCTCTGCGCAGGGCCGCTTCAGACTGTCGGCCGCCCGGAGGCAAATTTCAATTTGCCGCCCCTTTTAATATGAATTTTGAAATCAAAATATCTAGAACTATTCTAATTGAAAATTATAATAATAATTAAATGAAGAATAAATCATAAGAAATAATGATAATAATTATTAATAATCATAATGAATAATAATTATTGATAATCATCATAATGGATAATAATCATTATTATTAATAATTATGATAAATAGTAATAAATCATTCATAAATAAATTACTACATTATATCCTAATTATTTTTAGAGGAAAAGTAATCATGTGAAGTAGATTTTGCTATTGGAATTGGAATTGGAATGGAAGCTTGTAATGTGTCCCCTAAGGGTTTACATTGTTCTTGTATCTCTTCCCTATTCCTTCACACACCTCCCACACACATACTTGGTGGTGGGAGGGGGACCTACAGTTTAAGGTGGGTTCCGAACCACCAAGAGCAACAGCCTTAAGTACTTAGAGAACCTTTTTCTCTAGAGGTACCGGTCCCACGACTCTCCGGAGATGAACAACTCCCTTGCTAGGCAAGTGTTCACCGCATGGGCCACCGAGACTCTTCCAGAGTGCGAGGCGGGAATCGAACCCGCAAGCCGACGGAGTGGGTTCAAAGCCTACGCCTTAACCCCCACGACCATCGTCCCACTTTAGATCTTGCTATTGTTGAATGAAATATTCATTTTACAAGAACCTTCAAGATAAATAATTCAACAACAATCAGCAATCAACAATTCACATAGTTTCAAATAAAAGGTTGACGTCTCGCTTTCGCTAAAGAAAAATCACGGATGATTGATTCACAATTAATTAAATCTAATATGTCCTGCTCTATAGCTATAGTAGCTAAAGCTGACATTCGTGCATTTGGCATTGTATTACGTAGATAATTTTTAATTATCTTCGGTTTCGAAAACGACCTTTTAGCACTTACGACGGAAACGGGTAAAGTAAGGAGGATTCGCAAAGCAACGTAAGTGTGTGGATAAACTGGCGTGAGGCAGTTTTCGTGAATGTAATGCATGGTGGAATGATGAAATTGAGACAGCGAACAAGAAAAAAAAGAAACGTACAAGAGAACGTTGAACATCACAGGTCTTAGCGATGAGGAGAGAAATACACTTGAAAATGATAACAGACACAAAAAAGAGGAAGTTAAACGAATAGTCAAGGAAAGTAAAGATAAAAACACAATAGAAATAGAGAAGAAAATACAAAAAGATTTTGAAGGAACCATGAAACTATTATTTAAAGAGATGAAGGAATGTAAAAGTACAGAGTTTGTCGGCATGAGAAACAGCAAAGGTGAAATGCTATATGATACAGACGGGATAATAGACGCTTCAAAAGACTCTTCTAAAGAATTACCAGAAGGTGAAGATTTAGGGCAACAGAACTGCGATGTAGAACATAATGCATTAGAAAACCGAATTGAAGAAGTCTGTGTCACTGAGGTTAGAGATATAATTAGGAACATAAAAAACGGTAAGGCTGCTGGTGTAGACAGTTTTAACGCTGAAATGCTTGAATACGGTGGTGAGTACATACCTCACAGGTTGTGCAAATTGATAAATTTATGTCTTGAGACGAGAGAAGTCCCAGACGATTGGAGAAAAGCGATTATCGTACACAAAAGAAAGGGAGATAAAAGCAACTGCAATAATGACAGAGGTATCAGCTTATGAAGTGCCGTAAATAAAATATATTTGAAAATAGTTATTCGTTGGGTAATGAAAATAACAGAAGAAGAGATATGGAAAGTCCAAAGTGGATTTATGCCAGGGCAATTATGTGTGGATCAGATATTTAGCTTAAGACAAACCACAGAGAAAAGTTTGAGATTAGGGCAGAAAGTTTTCTGTGCATTTGTTGATCTAGAAAAAGCATTTAAAAAGGTAAATAGAAGTGAACTTTGGGAAGTCCTTAAAGAGTACGGAGTCAATGGATGGCTCCTAAAAGCAATAAAAACAATATATACAGGTAGTAAAGCAGTGTAAGAGATAATGCGAAACTGAAGTGACTGGTTCGATATTATGCAAGGCGTGAAATAAGGATGCGTTATGTCCTTATGGCTATTTATCATATTTATGAATACGTGTCTAAGAATGGCCCTCTTCGACGAAGATGATGTAGATCTCAAGACAGTGAGGGTGCGTGGGTTAACTTTCGCAGATGACAAGATTGTTATGGCAGAATCAATCGAGTACTTACAAAGAATGCTGAATGAACTAATACAAGCATGAAGAACATGGGCCTCAAAATTAACGTAAATAAACCAAAAATCATGATGTTTGAAGGAAGAAGTGAGAAAACAATGTGCAAAATTGTCCTAAATGATGAGGGATTAGAGCAAGTTGATAAGTGCGTATATCTGGGTAGCCTATTCACTAGCGAAGGAAAAATAGATGGGGAGTTAGATAGGCGCATAAATGAGGTTAAGAAGCTTATCGGTAGAGCAGGGTCCATTCTCAAAAATGAAAAAATATTTTAAAAACTCAAATGGTCATACCTAATTCTATATATTTGTACCGACAGTACTATACAGTGCTACAATGTTCATGAAACGTCGGCAAGATTCCTAGTTTTGCACAGGATTAAAACCCGAAAAAGCTTTCAATTTTAAACTTATTGTAATGAAACACTTATCGTGAAAGCATTATATTTATTATTACGAAACTTTATCATTTATCATATTCATATAAATTTTATTAATATTTATAAAAATATTATCGTCATGAAATTTTTCAATCATGTGGTGAGTAAAATCATTATTTGAAACTTTGATACTTTTTGCACTAAGTTTGGTGTTATTATGAGAAAAAATTATCAAGTTTACATTATAAATATAAACGAACTTTCGCAAC
>CAKNXH010076236.1:0-11575 GCA_932178445.1 Andricus quercusramuli | reverse complement strand
TTGGAGAATTCAATCTTGGAGAATTCAATCTTGGAGAATTCAATCTTGGAGAATTCAATCTTGGAGAATTCAATCTTGGAGAATTCAATGTTGGAGAATTCGATGTTGGAGGAAAAACAATATTGATGTTTTGAACCTTTCGGGACGGTGAAACCTTGGGAAAGGTACCACACTTATGTAAGGAAAATGTTGGCCTTGAAGGCTTGACGTAGGTTTTGTTCTGATTTGGAGCAGTTTCAGTCAAGTCGTGAAGTTCCATCAGGTCCGAATTTTCCATTGCTGATTGATCGTCTTCGGAAACGTCGGTGGTTGCAGACAGTGAAGTTTCTTCTATGGAATTGTCAAACATTGGAGGAGTAGCGTATGCTCCAGAAAGTGATGACTCGTTCATTAAACTTCTGAGTCTATTACTAGTTTTATAAATTCCTGTGAAACACATATCAAATATCTTATTAAGGATTCAATAATATTTAAACGCAAAACAAACGAATTTCTGAACGCAACATGTGTTTCGTTCACAATTTTTCACCCCTCCTTCACATATTTATAAAAGAACATTTTTTTTCAATTTTCAACGATTTCTATTAGACGTTTCAGAGTTTTGTACATACGGTTTGACGTCAATTCAGATTCTATACTTACATCACCGGGTTTTTAACAGTTTCGTTCAGATTACATTGATGGAATTTGCTCAAAATATATTTTCAACGAATCTTTAACTTACCAGTGGGATCAGCGGTATTTTCGAGCAAATAACTTGTGGATATTATGTCTGGCTGTACACCTCGTTTCCATAAAGGTTGTCTGTAGTCGATGGGAGTGTTGTGCTTAAGAATTTTTGGTGCTTTTGACTGTTTATTAAGGTACCATTCTGGGATATCGAGTTTTTGTGTGGCACGCTTAACCCTCATTTCCGCCTCTGTTAATGTTCTTTTGGGCTGAAATTTGAAATAGAAAGAAATATTCATTTTTCACTACAGATTTGTTAATATAAATAATTTGGAATTTCTTCATGTAAGGGGTCATCCACAAATAACGTACGACGAGTTGGGGAGGGTGGGTGGTAAAATCTTACTATCAAAAAGTCCATGGACATTAAACTTTTAGGAAAGGTCAACAGAAATTCCATCTGTTTAAGTAAAAGTATTACATTTTCAACCACATTGATGAATTTTTCAACCGAATAGTTGATTTTCCAACCACAAAGATAAAATTTCGACCCAACAGAATGATTTTCTACCAGGAAGACGAATTTTCAACTAAATAGTTTAATTTTCAATCGAAAAAGATCATGTTTACAAAAAATAGAATAGTTAATATTATTAGTAGTATTAGTAGTAGTAGAATTGAAAAATGAATTTTCCAACAAAAAGATTAATTGTCTACCTAAAAAGGCGAATTTCCAACCAAATAAATGAATTCCCAGTGAAACATGATTGTACAAAAGGAGTTGAAATGAGAGAAATATGTTATTTTATTTCTTTTCGTGCAATTATATTCAAGAAATTGAATTTCTTGAATATATGTTGTTTATAAACTGATCGATAAGACCTTGGAATTTTCTACCCGAGAATATCAATTTTCAGAAAAAAGTTAATTTTCAACAAAAAATTCTGGATTTTTAACAAACGTGTTGAATTTTCAACAAAATAATCAAATCTCCAAGCAAATCGTAAACCAGCAGACTTTTTAAACAAAAATAATTCACTTTCAACGAAAAATACTACAGTTCGATTTTTGTTTTTGGTTCTATCAATTCATTTTGCATTGAAGTAGAAAACGAGAAAACATAACAAAATTAAATAATTAAAAAACATAAAAACATAACAAATTAAATAAACATTGAAACACACTTTTAATACCTTAAAAAAATATTCCGTAAAAAAATTGGACTTCTTGTATATTAAATGGATGTGGGGGGGGGGGGGGGGTTAGAAAAAACAACAACTTAAGTAATTCATGGATGACCCCTAATTCTTTTCCTATATTTTATATTTGAACTTACCGGACTTCCGAGCATGTTTTGTTTGATCCACGAAGCACTCATTTTAGCCGAATCGGAAACTTCTTTATCTACTGAATCTAAAAGTGTAAAAGGACAGATTTAATAATGCTAAACTCTCAATATATTTTTTTGCCAGTAAAGGGCAATTTAAAAAAATTGTAAACAATATACATTAAGTTATAAGTTACTTTTTAAATAATTGTAAAACGCCTCATGTTTTGTTCACAAACAGATTTCGAAATTTAAAAAAAAATTCAATTATTACGAGTATTTGAGGACTATTTTTCCTTTAAAATGTATGAAAGTGGATATAAAGTTAAGTATGTACCTATACAGAGTAAAATATTACATTGAATGCAAATTCTATAGTCGCGGGTTTTCCCCACTTAAGGTATTCTTAGAAATTGGGTACGAGCAAATTGCAGGGTAACCGGCTGGGTAGCAGATTTACGAATCGGTAGGTAGGCGTCTTAGGACCCTCATTTCATTTGAAAGAAAGAGTCATAAAATTTAGACGATATTTTCCATTCTGTTCTCCATTGAAAGCTACTTAACTCTTAACAGCTGCGAATAGGTTCAAAGTCAATCTTTAACTCGACTCAATTTGAATCCGGAACAAGATTCTTTTTGATTTAAAGAAAAATATTTATTGGGTCTCAAAAAGTGATGAAGTTTAAGAATTTTAAATTAGAATAAAATCGAATTCAAAATCCTATTTAACATCCAATACTCCAGTTAATGTATAGAATTCATGAAAATAAAACAAGAATCCAACGATCTAATTTGGACAACCACCACAAAATCACTTAGATTTCAGGTATCGAGGAGAGAGCGCCGTTGTTTCGTCGATGTTCCCACCTGCTTTAATTTTTTCTTACCTTGATAAGGGGGTTGTATGAGCACCGAAACGCTGGTAAATATAATGAATGCTTTAATATTTTGATAATAATAAAAATAATAAAGGCCATAGAAATAAAAAAGAGAAGGAAGGGGATTTGGTTGGGTGCCTTCTCATTTTTCTTTCCTCTCTTTTATTTCTGTCCAAGGAAACAAATTTTTTGTTTCTAGGAATTGCGATAGGAGCATTTTGTTGTTGTTGTCCAAATTCGATCGTTGGATTCTTGTTTTATTTTCAGGAATTCTATATGTTAACAAGGAGATGATCAGAGTTGGAATTTTTTTTAAATCTCATAAATTCCCTACTGAGAGTTTTTTGGATAGATAATAATCTGCCAAAACCTTATTTGCCAATGGCCACATTTTTTCAAAAAAAATGCTACTTTCTTTAAATTTTGTTTTATGGATTGAAATGTTTATGTACTCAATTCACATGTAAAATTATGTAAATACAACATTTTTAACACTTCGAATTCATATAAACTTCGCCCTTTTCTTGAATTTTCAGCAACAGCATTTTCACATGTTGAAAATTAATTTTTTATTCAATTTTTAGCAGTCGAGTCTCACATTTTTTCAACTTTCAACAGTTGAAAATTGAAAAAAACTACTAATTTTGTATTAAATACAAATGTTAAAAATGTTATATTCACATAAATTCACATGAGAATGTGATAAATAAATATTTGAATCATTCAAAAATATGTGTTAGAAAAAAGTCAATTATTTGGAAACTGGTCCCTACTATACTGAGAGTTTTTTGTCTCCAATTTTGGTTTATGGATTGAAATGTTTATATAATCAATTCTTATGTAATATTATGCAAATACAATATTTTTAACATTTGGATTAAATATAAAGTTCGAAAAAAAACAATATTACATTAAAAACAAGTGTTGCAAATGTCATATTTACATAATTTTACATGAGAATGCAATAAATGAATATTTTAATCCATTGAATATTACAATTTTTTTTAAATGTCGATTTGTTAGAAAATGGGCCCCTACTGATAGTTCATTAGATGACTATCAATTTGCCAAAGCATTATTATTTGCCAACGGCGGCCCGCTTCCGAAAAAAACTAATTTTTTCAATTTTTTCTTTGTGGATGGAACTGTTCACTTGTAAATTATTATGCATCATTATGTCAACGGTTGAATTTTCAAATTTAGCAGTTGAATCTTGTAGAAAAAAAGGGAATTTATGAGATTTAAACGAAAATCCCAACTCTGATCTTGCCAGTCGGAAAAATATTTTTTTTTTTCAAACAATTTTCTTTTGGTTCAAATAAATCAATATGAAATTAATATGTTCATACTGGGTACTAGAATGGAATTTTCCGTAAGTCTAGAGCTAGTACATATTACCGAAAATTCCGTGAAACTAATAATCCTATTCTTGTCCGGTTCTTACAGAAAATTCCACAATATTATAATTAAACAGTGCCTAAAATGTTACATTCAACAACATTATACCTATTTTTAACTTGAATTAATGTTTATTTTCACTTCGCTGGTCTAATAATTATTTAATTAATTACAAAAATGTTTACTTGAGAGTCTGAGGATGTTAGGTTGAAATAAATCTAATAATTATAAATAAAGATAATATTTTCTATTACATTCGCATATTAATATTTTGAGAAAAAATTTAACAAATAAAGTAAGTAAGTTGATTAATCCACTTTTCTGAACTTAAACTAGTATTTCAATGAAAGCAAAGGAAACCTATTTGAAATTTTATCTTCTTAAACAATATTGAATAATACAAATATTTCAAAATGTTTCCGAAATCCTGCTTCAAATTTTCGAAAATTGGAGTTACGATATTATTATTATACATTAAAAATATTCCTATCATCAAATATTTATAAAACAAGTACATATAATTTATTAATGTGTAAAAAAACTAAATTTGATGACAAAAATTCAATTCTTTTTACATTATATTTTCAGTTTAATTATAATTTCAATCAGTTCATATGAGCAGAAATATTTATAACAATGTTTGCAAGAAGGTACTTTCAACACAATAACTATTATTTGGAATATATTAGGAACGAAATTGATTTAATTATTGAAAAGCACTTACGAAATTAATTCTCAAATGCACTTTGCATATCTTTGTATTCCTTTATCTTAATATTTTCTCTCCCTTTTGTTGAATAAACAAAAATAAAACACTTCAGCACACTTCATCACTTTGCTCTTGCAATTTAAGGCTCAACTCGGGCGACGCAACTTGTCAACTGAGGTCAGATTCGAAATTGTACTGGGGTTGCAGCAGGGACCCGCAAATCCAAGGTACAGAACCTGAATCTGCTCAAACTTCCCCTTGTTTTCTAGCAGCCAATCACCACCCCACTTAAGGCAATCTTCGGACATACCTGCACCTGAACCTTAAGTGCAAGAGAATTTCCTAAAGTTTCAATTCTATTTCTCAAAAGAATACATCACAGCCCGGTAAATACGGGTACAGAGCATTTCTAAAACATGTTCAACATTATTATGTAAACAGATTCTCTTTGCCCTAGCCTAGGCCCTAGAGCCCTTGAGTCCTACTCCCTGTCCATTTTTGAAAAATTTTGAACCATTATTATTTTTAGGCTCAGTAAGTGTTAAGCTTTGTTTCTAAATAAAATTTTTCCTGGAAATTATTCTCTAGCAATTATTAATTAAAATAGTGACGTGAATTGGAAATTGGAATTGAGGGCCCTGATGCAATAAGGGGATGAGCCCGAAAAATTATTGTCCAAGCGCCTCGTGATATGCAAATTTTAAAGCTAAAAAATTAAAATTTTAAAAAGATATGCTTGTGGGCTAGGGGATGACAGGATGGAACTTTTTTCTATTTGAAGTTTTTTTCCGATGAATTTTTTTAATAATGAAATTTAAATATTGAAAAAAATCCCCAAATGTAATTATTTTCTAAAACATATATCGTCATAACTTAGCCAACTATTTCTGAAACTGTTTGAAATTGGTATGAAGATGGAATATACTCTAGCGTTGTCTACAAAATAAAGAACAAAATTGAAGCTGCCTCTTGATTAATATTATTAATAATAACTAAGTGATGGAAATTGATACCGGCCGGTAACCATGTTTCTTTAGTTTCACAGACAAAAAGTATCGAGGTAAGTTCAAATTTTGAGATCGATTCTTCAAAACTGACGAAATTTTAGGTAGGTACTTTATAAGCATTCGATGTCGCCAACGATGAGAGCAATCTCTGGCGGCATAGAATCTAAAAATTTCCAAAAAACTTGCCTGAATAGTGAGGAACAAATGCCATGCTAGAAGTTTCTTCAACTTTGAACTTACCTCGATATTTTTTATCGGTGAAACTAAAAAAACGTGGTCACCGACCGGTCTCAATTTGCAATTCATTATTATAAAACAAGAGGCAGCTTCAATTTTTTTAGGCATCGCTAGAGTATATTGCGTGTTCATCGGAAAAAGAATATTCAAACAGAAAAAAGTTCCATCTTCTTATTTTCTACATTCTCTACAAGCTCGTATTTTTTTTCATTTAAGTTTTTGAACTTAAAAATTTGGATATTACATCAATTTGAGAGATAAGAATTTTCAAAAATATGTTCAACCTTAAGAGTAACCATCGGAATGTTACTTAAAAATTAAAAATTTGGGAATAAGTATGTTTTTTAAGCACAATGAGCTTTATAGACTGAGCGCCCACCTATAAACTTATATATTAAGAGGGCGACGTTCTGAAGTTTTCCATAAGGATATAATACAAGAAAAAAACAAAATATTTTTGTAAATTCTGTCAAAACGTGAAAATGCATACGAAAGTATATATATAATGATATATATTATGATCTCATGAAAACTCTTGAAGGAATACGAATCCATAATTAATGTTTAATTTCAAACTCCATTGAGCCCCTTTCATGGTGCCCCAAGAAAACCCCATGCAAGTGCAATAAGGATTTTGCAGAATATTGCCCTTAATTATTACTTTTTTCTGATTGGTTTTCCACAGATCCTCACAAATGAATGAATTACAAGATTTTATATATTTGCTCATTAATTTTTGATTTTTTAAGCAATTTTTGTTCATTTGAATAATTTTATTTCCATTAAATATTGCGAATCAATAGTATTTTATGAGTGGTACGGTATATTTAATGAACTTGGAGAGTGTATATTTTTATTTGGATGTTTTTGCTTCCTCAGAGGAAGCTTTGTAATGGTAACATTTTCAAAAACTTTCAAATTCATTTATTTAACACTAGAAGTACCAGGCTGGGTCAATTGACCCCTTTCGATTTTTAAAGTGGTAAATCTCCGCAGCGGTTGCTTGCAGAGAGATGGCGTTCTGTGACTTATAATTGAACCGCTGGCGATCAAAAGGGGATACGCCCGAAACGCCGTCGTTTTAGTTGGCCCCTGGGTCATATTTTTTTTCAGTTCAAATTTTAATTTTTTAATAACATATCCCAATAGGAAATTTTATTGCGCATATTTTTAGTCCTATAAATAAATGTGATAACTTTATTAGTTTTCGAAATAATCAAGAAAATGTTACTTTTTTCTGGAATCGCAAAATACGAATTTTTTGTCTTCAACTCGCCACAAGTTCTACAATAATAGGAATTTTGTGATAAAAATTCCAGAAAATGTGCACCATCATATAACGAAACTAACGGTATTTATAGAATTTCAATTGATTCTCACTAAAAATTTATAACGATTTTTATTCTTCTCATTGCGTAAATTAGATATTCAAAGTTTCAAACGCTTCGGGAGTCGAACGAATTTTCAGAAAATTAAAATTAACGGTCACCTAAACTTTTGTTAGGATTCAAGGAAGTTTTTTGGAAAATATCAGGCAATTATGTTTTATAGTTTTAAAGTGACAATTGATTTAAGATCTCAGCGCTGTCCCGTACGCGTGCTAGCTCGTCCTGCAATATCAACGTCTATATAACAGCCGACGATTGGAAGGTTAAGCCGGACACCAAAACAAAAAAGCATATGTTTATTTTGATTCTCTCATAAAGAACATAATGCACAGAAGCATTATTGTAAAAAAGTGTTAGCATATAATATTCTGTTTAGGATAGTTTAAGTTTACTTAAAATAAAAAGAACCTAAATATGGGTCGAGGCAGGAAAAGAAATAGGTGTGAAGAAAATTGGTTGAAGAATAAGAAAAAATGTTCCTGAAATAAGGTACTACTTAAAAGTATTAGAGAAAATTAAAAATTAACTTTTCTGATAATTTTAATATCCTATTATTATTTTTTATTTGATTTCTTAATAGCTTTTTCTAAAAAATCTTGTATTTTAAAACTAGTTTAAAGAGTCTAATATAATCTTTTACATTGAATTCTACTATTGAAAATGTAAAAAGTTTTAAATATCAAATTATCACGAAATTAATGGAGAACATTCAATGATTAGATGTTTCTTTTAATCAAAAAGTTTACAAAACTTATGTTATATTGTAGGGGAAGGAATATATTACTAAATCTAAAACTATAAAGGACGGTGTAAAAGAAAAGTAAGTTTTAATTTTTATAATTTGTTATTGAAAAATAATAAACAAATGTAAATGATAATGTCTTCATTATTATTTTGATAGCCGGCTTGACCTCCCAATCGCCCGCTGTTATACATACGTTGATATTGCAGGACGAGCTAGCACGCGTTCGGGTCGGTGCTGAGATCTTATATCAATTGTGGCTTTAAAACTATACAACATAATTGCCTGATATTTTCCAAAAAACTTCCTTGAATCCTAAAAAAAGTTTAGGTGACCGTTAATTTTAATTTTCTGAAAATTCGTTCGACTCCGGAAGCGTTTGAAACTTTCAATATCTAATTTACGCAATGAGAAGAATAAAAATCGTTATAAATTTTTAGTGACAATTAATTGAAATTCTACAAGTCAGGTTAGTTTCGTTATATGATGGTGCATATTTTCTGAAATTTTTATCACAAAATTCCTATTATTGTAGAACTTGTGGCGAGTTGAAGACAAAAAATTCGTATTTTGCGATTCCAGAAAAAAATAACATTTTCTTGATTATTTCGAAAACTAATAAAGTTATCACATTTATTTATAGGACTAAAAATATGCGCAATAAAATTTCCTATTGGGATATGTTATTAACAAATTAAAATTTGACCTGAAAAAAAATATGACCCAGGGGCCAACTAAAACGACGGCGTTTCGGGCGTATCCCCTTTTGATCGCCAGCGGTTCAATTATTTATAAATAGGAGTATTTAACAATTTTTTCGGAAATATTGGATGCGCACTTTAAAAAAAAATCGAGTTTTTATAGTCTGTTACCGGCAGGGGTCAATTGACCCCTATCGCGTTTTGGCTGGTATTTCATCACAAAACATTTTAGGTTCCGCAAAAAAATTGGTCCTTTTCGTGGAATGATGTTAAAAATGTGAATTTGTTTACAAATATTGTTTAAATAATTATCAGTTGTTGTTAATTTGAAAAAATGACAGCAAGAAGTCATCAGCAAGACATTTTTGGTCGATTCTGCAAAAAATGGAGCCTATATTCATTGTGACATACAAAAACTGTGTATTTGTTTATAAAAATGGTTCAAATAATGCTGCCAAGCAGCAGAAATTTTTGAATAATCATAATAAGGCATACATTTGTCTCATATTCTATATAAAAACTATGAATTTCAAAGAACTAATCATTGCGAATCACAAAAAATAGCTTTTGTTCATTAATTTGTTTGAAAAATTATGAACAATTTTTTTCTCACTCTTACCTGCTGAAAACTATTGCTAGATAACAATTACACTGACTTGAGCTCTTCTTCAGTCAATTCGCAGATCTTACATAAAAAGGTACATCTGAAAAGTTAGGATAAAAACGTGCGACGTCTACTCTTCTACACTTATATTAACGATGTAATATGAATATAGCATACTCCTATCGTTAACTTTTGACTGTAGGAACTGTTTAAAATCATTATTTGATACCCGACCCATGTATGGGTTAATTGACCCCTCGTGGTAACAAAAGCTGGCAGAAAATCCCGGTACTTCTAGTGTTAAACCTTCCTCAATTTAGAAATGTCCAATACAATGTTCTAAGCAATTTTCCGGCTGTGTGTGTATGTGTGTATTTGGATGTGTGTAAGTGTGTATGGATGTCACGCTTTTTTGTGAACACGATAACTAGAAAACGGTTACAGATAAATTGATGAAATTCTGAGGGCTTATTTTCCTCACTAATATCTTGAAACTGACAGAAGGATGTCTAAAAATATTTATTGCATTTTTCTGGCACTCAATAATATTTTAAAAATTGCTTTTTATAGTAAAACTTTCTTCTTCAGCATAATTCAAAGTTGATGCGAGAATATAAAAGATTCCTTGATTCGAGACGAATGGATTGACCTATAATATTAATACGTTGTATCAAAGAGTAGGAAAGTTATGATAATTTATATATTTTTTAAATCGTTTTTTATAGTGAAATTTTTATCATTCTCATAATTTGAAGTTGATGTAAGAATAGAAAAGTTGTGTTGATTCAAGACGAATCGATTGACCTATAGCATTTATACATTTTATTGAAGAGTAAGGAAGCTATAGTAACACAGAAAAAACTAAGAGTAAACTTTACCCGGAATTCGGGGTAAAGATTACCTGCAACAAAAATTACCCCATGTGGGTAAACTTTACCCGCACATCTAGGGTATTATTCTTCGTTTACCTACGTGCGGGAGTAATTCTCATTGTTTACCCTGAAGGCCTTGTAAATGTCATATTGAACTTTTGACAATTCTAACGATTCGGCAAAACAGCCTTTATGAAGCCGCACTTATCCGATTTGCCTGTTACACCAACCATCAGCTATCTTCACTTCAGCGATTCAAAGCTAGTGGCTTTCCAATTTTCAAGACGGTGGTGACAACTTTAATGAGAACAAAAGACAGTTTCTCCCCATCGAGGGTAATATTTGTGTTTTACCAATACGAACAGGTAAAAATAGGAAATTACCTGCATTACTATTTACCCTAAGTTTTTTCTGTGAATGCATAATATTTGAAAATACGGTTTTTTTAGTAAAACTTTTTTCTTCATGTTGGTTCAAAGTTGATGCAAGAATATGAAAGATCCCTTGGTTCCAGAAAAATCGATTGACCTATAATATTGATACATTTTAATAAAGAGTAGGGAAGTTATGGCAATTTACATATTTTAAGACTCGGTTTTTTATATTAAAAATTTTTTCGTTAACATAATTCGAAGTTGATGTAAGAACAGAAAAGATGTGTTGATTCAAGTCGAATCGATTGACCTATAATATTAATACATTTTGTTGAAGAGTAAGGATGCTATGGTAATGCATAATATTTGAAAAAAACGGTTTTTATAGTACAAATTTTTTCTTCAACATAATTCAATGTTGATAAAAGCATATGAAAGATTCCTTGGTTCGAGCCAAATCGATTGACCTACAATATTAATACATTTTATTAAATAGTAGGGAAGTTATGGTAATTTATATATTTTGGAACTCGGTTTTTCATAGTTAAACTTTTTTCATTGTCATAATTCAAAGTTGATTCAAGAACAGAAAAGATTTGTTGATTCGAGTCGAATCGATTGACCTATAATATTAACACATTTTGTTGAAGAGTAAGGATGCTATGGTAA
>CAKNXH010076234.1:0-13721 GCA_932178445.1 Andricus quercusramuli | reverse complement strand
TATAATATTAATACATTTTATTGAAGAGTAGGGAAGTTATGGTAATTAATATATTTTGAAACTCGGTTTTTCATAGTTAAACTGTTGTCATTATCATAATTTAAAGTTCCATTCAAGAACAGAAAAGATGTGGTGATTCGAGTCGAATCGATTGACCTATAATATTAATACATTTTGTTGAAGAGTAAGGACGCTATGGTAATGCATAATATTTGAAAATACGGTTTTTTATATTGAAACATTTTTCAGTAGCATAATTCAAAATTGATGCAAGAACCGAAAAGATTCCTTGATTCGAGGAAATTCGATTGATCTATAATATTCATACACTTTATTGAGGATTAAGGAAGTTAAGCTCATTTATAATATTTAAGTCATCTGTTTCGAACTGAAAAACTTTTTTCATCGACATAATTCAAAGTTGACGCATAAATAGAAAAGACTTTTTGATCATAAATTTTCAAATAGAGTAATTCTGACAATTTTTGTAAAAAAATCATAAAGCTGGGAAAGGGATAGTGTGCGTCAGAACTTTCCCCTTCCCTCTTCCAGCTCGAAAAATTACCATTTCGAATACAAAATTTGATTCGTCTTTGTGCTAAAAATTTTTATGTATTATTTTGTGGAATTGCATTTTTTGTACATTTCTATTTTTAAATATTGATTAAAATGAAGACTTTGATTGGTCTATTATTGAAAAAAAAATAACACTCGAGATCGAATTCGCACAACTAGTTTTTATTGTTATAAAAATTTATTTTTTTTATACAATTTAAACAATTTATTATCTCATGATATCGCAATTTATTTGTATTTTCTTATCGCTTGGACCTAATTTATAAATTTAGAGTGTGAATATTTTCATTGTATATGCCTGTTTGTTGTTTAAACAATTTATAAGTTTTTAAATGTATCTTTGGATAGGAAAAAGCTAGAAATACTTTTTATTGTAAAACTTATCAAAAACACATCAAATCTTGTAATATATTCATTCATGAGGATCGATGAACAGAATATGGGAAACAAGTTATAATTAAGGGCAATATTACGCAACATCATTATTGCATTTGCATGGGATAGTTTTTGGGGCAGCATAAAAAGGCCTCCGAATAGTTGAATTTTCAACAGAAAAAGATGAATCGTCAAAGAAAAATGTAATATATGCTCGATTATTTACACAAAAAGGATTTTCTTTTCGAATAAAACAGTTGAATTCATCCAAAAAAGACAAGTTTCTACAAAATAGTTAAATCCTCAACCAAAGTGATTAATTTTCAACCAGAAAAGAGTTTATAGTCAAGAAATAAAAAAATTGTCAACCAAATTGTAATTTGAGTTTTACTTGTTTATTTGTTATTAAGATCACATAACCATTTGAGTCAAGTGTACTAAATTTAAAACAAGAAATAGTTTATTATATAAGAACATTAATTTTGGAGATTAAAGGAATAATTATTTTATTTTTTTCATTCTATATAAATTATATGAGAAATTAAGACTTGTGGAAGTTTGAAAAAAAATTTGTAATATTTTATAAATTTTCGGAAATCTTTAAGTTTTAAAATATTTTTAATCTCTTCAAACCCCATAAGCGATATAAATAAAACAGCATGTTATGATAAGAATAGAAGGGTAAAATTTGTATGTATTCATGCATATTTATGTAAATTATTCCTACTGATGCCATTATATACCTTACATTACTACCTGGATTATTATACTTACATTTTATAATGCTCGTATTGGTGAAAACTTAAAATATTTTTCTTCGTTTTTCTCTTTTTTTTTAATTGAATATTTTTGTATTCATTTTTCGCTTGTTTTACTTAGTTTAGAATTTGAAGCCAATACAGAAAATTTTCACAATAAATGTATAATATTCAATCAAATTTGTCTTGAAATTTCAAATAGACTCTTTAGAATCTTATGTCTAGAGTCTAGACACCTGGCCTTTGTTTACTTTGAATTCTGTATTACTGAAAGTTGAAAGGAAATTTGTACCGGGTTTTCCCGGCTATAAAATTGTAAAATATAGCCCCTAATGACCTCCTGGAGGGTTTGCTGTCCGTTGGCGACAAGAAGATTATAGCTAACAGGTGTGTATACAGATTATTTCTCGTGGAGGGCATTTATTTAAATTATTTTCAAATCTTGCCAAAACTTCGAAATATATTTTTAAATTATTTAAAATTTTCTTAATTGTTGTGCAAATTCTGCAAAATGAAGAAAATTGCCTTAAAATCTTCTAGATTCTTTTTCGGAATTCCTCTTGAAAACTTTTCAAATTCTTAAAATGCTTCTAAACTTTCTGTTTGCAATCTTCGAAGATCTACATTTTGTTCAATGGATTAAGTTTCTTTTCGAGTTTTTAATTATTTTTGAATCTTTTTAAAATTTCTAAATGTCTCTTGAACATACTCCATTTTTTTTTCTAAATTTTTGTAATTCTGCAAAATGGAAAAAGTTTGCTTCGAAATCTTCTACATTCCTTCTTGTAATGTTATAAAATTATTTGAAATATTTTGAAATCTTTTACACTTTTTTTCTTAAAATTCGTTTTTTTAAATGAAAAATCATTTGAAATTTTCCATGAATTTACTATATTTATATGATCTAAAAAAATTGAATAAACTTATGAATTAATTAGTTATTTGACATTTTTATTTCTTATTCAAAAATATTTTTTTCCCTTAAATCTTAAGCTGATTTAAATTTTTCTTCTTTCTGGACTGAATTTTTGTTGGCTGAAAATTTGTCTTCTTAATTTGAAAATTGATTGCTTGAATAAAAGTATTTGATAAAGTTTAAGTAAAGTAAAAAAAAAAAATTTGAAAACTTCGTCTTTTTTGGCTGAATTCAAATTTTTTTTATATAAAATTAAAATCTTTCTTGGTTGAAGTGTCAACTTGATATTACATTTTTTGTTCAGATTTTTGTTGTTGTTGAAAATTTAACCACTCTTTCCAAATGGAACTACTTTGTTAAGAATTCCTTTTTTTATAGCATTCATCATTTTAGTTATCAAATTCCTCTCTTTGGTGGAAATGGTAACCATTTCGTTGAAAATTCATCTTCTTTGGCGGAAAGTTCATCTTTTTGGCTTGAAAATTGATATCTTTTGGTAGAAATTTAATCTTTTTCCATTTGAAATATTAAGTATTATATTTTTCGTTGAGAATTACTTTTTACATTCTCATCATCATGAGAAGGTATCAGTTTTATGTGAAAACTGACTATCGCGGATAACTTTAAATAGTTGAAATCTCTACGTTTCGAGACCTCCTGAATCCTAAAAAAAACTTTTTCACGATGGTGTCTGTCTGTCTGCCTGTCCGTCGTCGTTACTGTCGTTGTCTGTATACCGAATAGGTTTTGAAATACTAATCGGATTCGTGGTACTCGAAAACTTGTACAATTTATCCTCACGATGAATTGACAAAAATTTTTCACCCGAAAGAAAATCTACAAATTTGTTATGAATCACTTTTTGATTGGACCCCTAGTTTTTGTTTTATTCATAAAAAACAACATTTAAAATAGAAAAATAAAACATTTTGGAATAAACGACACAAGCTATGAAAATGAATAGACAAAAATTGTGCACCTGAAAAAGATCTACAAATTTGTTATGAATCACTTTTTGATAGGACTCATAGTATTTGCTTTAATTGTAAAAAATAACATTAATATTCATTTTGAAATTTATGAACAAAAGACACAAGCTGCAAGGAAACATAAGTAGATAAAAGTTGTTCATCCAAAAAAAGAACTATTAATTTATTATTAAACATTTTGTATTGGACGCGTAGTTTTTGTTTAAGTCGTTAAAAATAACATTAACAATAAAAAAATTAAAATTTTGGAAAAACAGCACAATCTACGATAAAAAATTAGTAAACAAAAGTTATTCACCCAAAAAAGATCTATAAATTTGTCATGAATTATTGTTTGATAGTATGCGTATTTTTTGTTCGAATTGTAAAAAATATCTTCGAAAATAAACAAATTAAGTTTTTGGGAAAATTACACATGGTGCAATAAAATGTTAATTAAAAAATTTGTTTATAGGAACCGCACTTTTTTAGTTATAAAAACAAGACAATGAGAATATATCTATTTCAATATCAATGCATATCATGAATTGTAATAATATAAATTTATTAAAATTATACTTTTTTCAGGTTAGCTGAGAATAAAAAATAGTGCAAAATAAGGAACAAATATCAAAGTAATCATGAAAAATAAAATTTGAGGAATATTTTGCAATATCTGAATAAGCAGTCCCAGACCGAGGTACAGAAATTTTAATAAACATTCAATATGTTGAAAAGTTCGCAATCTTGACAAAATTGAGTGCGAAGCACGAGATACGTGATGAGAAGGAGCTTTAACAAAAGAGGATTCACAATCACCAAATGACAGTTGTCGATGCTTTGACCCTTATCATTTTAAAAGGTCTTTGTACAAAAGTGCATGAAGTACAAAGACCGAGCGCGTAGCGCGAGGTGTGAGATCCAACAGACGCGCGCTTCAGGCGCGCTCAAACTTTCGAGCGAAGCGTGCCGCACGCGATAAGTATGTAGTTATTCAAAATTTATATTTTTCATAAAAAACTTACTTTACCCCTGAAATCTAAAAATGACATGCCCGCGTTGCGCGCTATTGATTATGCTAGTTTTTTTTAAATTTATAACATTTTTTAGCACGGAGGCGCCAATGTCAAAAGAGACGAAATCTAGACCCTGTTTTGCTTTTGCTAACGGATTTTAAATGGGAGGAAAATTTGTCTTCAATTGTCGCAAGCATTGTTAATTATAAATTTGTTAGCCATCCGGCTCCAAGTCGAAGATTTAGGGGATACAGGTAGTTCTTCTCGGAAAGCAATTAAACCTTCAACAAAAAGGTGTCATCTTTCAAGAACACCTATTTTCTGTGGACAATGGAAATATTATACTCAAATACAGGGCCGTTTTGATAGTGTGAGAGAGAATTAGTGTAAAATGCAGACGGCGTTGGCGACCCATGATTTCTATTCTATAAATGTGCACAGAATACAGAATGCAGGCTCAGTTTTAGACTTTTCAAGACAGTGGGAGTGGCTTCTGTGCCAATTTTTATAGCTCTGGTTTTTCGTTTATATTGGTTATTGGCAATAATAATCTCCAAATTATGTCTACAGCCTCTAAAATCTCATTTAATGGTGCTTCTAAGCTAAGGGGATCTGGGTATGCCAAATAAAACTCTAGCTTAACAAACTAAGTTTTGAAAATTACCTAAAATTATAGCCAGGGACTTTTTTTAATCCTAGATTGAGAGCGCGTCCAATTTTCTATGACAAAAACGAAGCCCCCTGGAGGCTTTCAAAAAAATGTTCAAATTTCAATTTTTAAAGGATGTATCTGGATGTTACATTTTATTGTACACATTTTTCTACCTGTAAAAAAAATGTTAGCGTTTTATTGATGAGGATATTTTAAGCAGGCACAAACTTCTCACGACAAAAATTTAAAGAAAGGTGTAATCAAAGTTATTTTTAGAAAAATTTCGTATTAAAATATTCAATAGCTTAAAAGTAGTAATGGTTAAAAATGTCAATAAAAATTTAACAAAAGTAAGTTTGCAAGGTACTCATCAATTTTATTCAATTCTTGATCATTTGTACACAAACTGTATAATTTAATCTTTTTAAGCATAAAACAGTTAGAAAACCTCACACCTGAAAAATCTAATTAATCATATTTTCTATTAATATTTCAATTGAAATAATTCCACAAAAAGTTTTGACGTGTAAATATGAACGAGGTAGAAATTCTCTTATAATTTATTCATTAGGAGTTGATAGAACAGTAATAATTCCTTATTTGAATCAAAGTGTCTATGCTCACCGAAAATATTTGCATATTTTTTAAATTATTTTATTGTTTTTATTATTATATTAAAATTTGGCATTTCCACATAAAGAAAAATTGTAATTCCTGCGGAATCATTTTTTTCTTGTACATAATAAAATTTGTACATCTAAAAATTTGCCATGTAAAAATACTTGTCAATTGTTATAAACAATTTTTATAAACATATTCACTTATTTGAAATTTTTGTAGATAGGAAATTTGTCTTTTCTATATTTAATCATTTTTTATCTACATTGCTTAAACAATTCCCATACAAACATTTACTTACTCAGCATTTATATGATGAAAATTTTTATTATAAATTTATAATTTTATATATTTTATATATATAATTTTATATATTTATATTATTTTCATTTAAAATTTATAAATCTCACAAACGAAGTTTCATTCTCGCAATATTGAAGCCTTTCTACCGAAGAATTTAATGAGTGAATTTTTTTGTAAAGACAAATGTTGTTGGATGGGAATCAATTGTACAAAAGTTCTATTCTCCACATCCAGAAAGAAATGATTCTGCAGAAAATAAAAAATTTGTATGCATATACATGTCAAATGAGTAAATATGTTTATAGGAATTGTTTATAATAATCACAAATATTATTGGATAGAAGTCTATTGTGTACAAGTTTTGTTCTTTAGATGAAATGAAGTAATGTACGGGGAAAAAAATTTCTATGCATAAAAATGCCATATAAGTTAACATGTTTATAAAAATGGTTTATAATGAAAATTGTTCTTAAATGGCAGTCAACTGTGTACAAATTTGATTCTTTATATGAAAAGAAATGTATTTCCGCATAAAAGTAAAATTTTCTATATAAATGCGAAATAACTGAATTTTTTATAAACATTGGTTATAACAATGGGAAATAACAATAAAAAACATTTTTTATCTATAGAAATTGCAAATAAGTTAATTTCTTTATAAAAATTGTTTATAAACTGTTTATAAATTAACTATTATTAAAGTTTGGTTACTATTCGCAATTTAATATTATTTTTCTACATTTTAAAAACAATATCCATGTAATTAATGCATTCGAATTCCGAAAATGGTGCACATAAGTTATATTCATTAATTTGCTTATACAGTAAACCCTCGTTAACACGAACTAGAAGGGACCGGGAATTTGGGAGTTCGTGTTAAAATAATTCGTGTTATCGGGGCGGTAATTTGAATAATATCCCAAAATACTTAATTACATATAGTTTAATTATATTTCAATTTCTAGTCTGAAATATGTACAATTGTTCATCTAACTGGAGTAAATTTATCTACTGAATGAATCTTATATTCTTTTTTGATGATTGTACTATGGGTGGCTCAAAAATACATGGCAAAATGTTTTTTCATGCTAGAGGGCAATGGCCCCCCCCCCCCCATTTTGTTCCAAATCCGAAAAAAGAAAATGCCTAATTTTTGTCTTTTCGTTTTTTTCGATTTTTCGATTTTCACTGCTGTCGGTTTTAACTTGAAGTTCCCCATGTAAAATGCATGGGGAAAAATCACTTTTCTCAGTTTTTGAAATAACTTTTTAGGGTTTGAAAAAATGTGACGGAAAAGTATAGAGGCTTGTAGAAGTTTAACCAGCGAAGAATATTATGTATCGGACATATGGGTTTGACACCCCTAACACACCCCTACGAGTCCCTGAAAACTACCCTTAAAAACAAAAAATATCAATTCTCCATAAAAAGGACCTCTTGGGCACTGTATTCTCGTGTCTTTTTTTACCTAAAATTATTTATATTGATCTGGCGGAATATTTATGAACATTGCTTAAATCATTTTCAATTATTTAAACAAATGGAATTTTTTCAAATATTTTTTTTTCGAAAATTCGTTTTTTTCCTCAAAATCATTAATATTCCTCTACTGGAATATTTTATTAACAATACTTGATCAGTTTTTAAATATTTAAACAAATGCAATTTGCTTACATTTTTTTTTTGAAAATTCGCTTTTTTCCTAAAAATTATTACTATTGGTCTAGTGGAATATTTATTAACAATAATTTATTAATTTTAAATTATTCAAAAAATTAGAATTTGTGATAATAATTTGTTTGTCAAATTTTTTCTTTATAAAAAACATTATTGTTGGTGCAGTGAAACATTTAAAAACATTGATGAATTAATTGTTAAATATTTACACAAATGTTGTGGAAAAATGATTGTTTAAACAAATTCAAGGTTGTTGGAAATCAATAATAATTTATGTTTCATGGAATTGGAGAAAATTTTAAATAAATTTATGTTATTAAAGATAATAAACTGCCAGTTCGACGAATTTTTAGACAAAAAACACTTATTTCTTTGAAAAAAACAAATTTTTGAGAACAATTATTTAAACAAATCGAATTTGTTCAAAACTTCGCAAATTAATTAACAAATGTTGATAAACATTCCACTGAATAAATAATAATAAACTTTAATAAGAAAAAACTTTGAAAAGAAAATTATTTAAACAAATTCCATTTGTTTAAACATTAAAAAATGGATGAATGATTGTGAATAAATATTCCACTAGACCAATAGTAATAATTTTTAGGGAAAAAAAGAATTAAAAAACAAATTATTCAAACGAATTCCATTTGTTTATATAATTAAAAATTAATTAAGCAATGGTAATAAATATTTCATTAGACTAATATAAATAATTTTAGCTGAAGAAAATATGAAAATACAGTGCTCAAAAGGTTGTTTTTATGAAAAATTGATATTTTTGGTTTTAAGGGTAGGTTTCAGGGACTCGTAGGGGTATGTTCGGGGTGTCAAACCATTATGGCCGATACATGAAATTCTTCGTTGGATTATCCTCTACAAGCCTCTGTATTTTTCCGTCACATTTTTCGCAGCCCTAAAAAATTATTACAAAAACTCAAAAAAGTGATTTTTCCCCATGCATTTTACATGGGATAAGTCTAAACCGGCAGCAGTGAAAATCGAACAAACGAAAAAACAAAAATTAGGCATTTTCTTTTTTCGGATTTGTAACAAAATGGGGGGGGGGGGGTCGTTGCCCTCTAAAAAAAGTGTTTTTGAGCCATCCTACTGTACATGGAAGGGGTCGATTTTGGAAAGGCAAACTTTTCTGCAATTTGAGTTTTGTTCACTGTCCCGCGCTGCACTTCATCTAAAATCATCAACTTTGTATGAATATCAATGCTTGTTTGCTTCCATTGTAATGTTCAAAAGCACCAGAGCACCACTAATTTTTACATCGCTGATTTAAAAATCTAAGAATTTTACAATTAAAAAACACCACTAAATCTGACGTGAACATGTACCGGACCTGTCATATACGTCCAAGTTACGTTACCGACTCATCACTGAGAGACTAACGCTTGGACGGATAGTCATTCACCTGTAAAAAATGTTCCAAAAATATTCAATTGTGGATATTGAATTTATTGGTTTTGATTGAATAATTGATTTTGAATGATTGGTTTTCTTTATAACAATTGGGTCAATTAAATTCGATATTTAAAAAAAAAATCAGTAAAAATGTCACAGAAGGCCCTGTATAATCCTGCCTGGACCGCGATTTCTGTACGTGTTAACCGAGTTCTAATTAACGAGGGTTTACTGTAATAATGAAACAAATTCGAAAATTTCCTGTACAATTTACATTTTCAAATAATTCCATAATTTTTGTGTACTAAAAGAAAAAGACTGAGAAATTTGCGATAATTGTTAAAAAAAGTATGAAATTTGGTGTTTAATATCAAACAGCTTCATAAACCGTGACTAATTGAGATAATTAATAATAATAATAATAATAATAATAATAATAATAATCGGTGGCTCAGTTGGTTAGACGCTCGGACTTCACCTCAGAGGTCCGGGGTTCGATCCCTGAGCCGGTACCTCTTGAAATTTTTCTATGTACCTTTACCGAGGTTCTGGTGGTTCGGAACCCACCTTAAGCTGTAGGTCCCCCCATGATGCACTTGACTGCAACCCAGTCCGTGAATGATGGGGTAAAAACCCGGCTTTGCCCAATACGTCAAGGCACACGCTCTTATCAGATCACTTGATTGCATTATAATAATGCGTCCGTGACTGATAATACATACCGGGGCAAGCCCGTGCATAATATTCAAAAAAAAAAAAAAAAAAAAATCCAACTCTAACCAACAATGCCTTCGACATATTGGGCTACCTGAGAGAAAAATGAGTTTCCTCATTTTTTATAAATCTTTATTGAGTTCGTAACAAGAAGGATATGTACATGGCAGACAGAGTTAACATAAGAACCCAAAGGGTGAGGTACAGCTTAAAGCTGCTTTCAAACGATTTTATACGATTTTACATTTTTTCAAAATTCGCAGTAAAATTTTTTAAATGTTGCAAATTCACAAAATGACAGTGGCTTTTATAAAAACAAAAAATTCTATTTTTTACAAAATACATGAGATATTACAAAAGTTGATACAGCAAAGTTGTTCCTCTTTAAAAGATCTACAAATAGTTTCCCTATAATTTATTAATATTTGAGACTGTTTTCGAAATATATGCATTTTTTTCAAAAAATGATTATTTTTGTTTTATTTCTTTGAATACATGAAAGGTCTCGTTTTTACGAGTTTCCAGTGTTAATATCATTGGACATAGAGACGCAAGCATTTTATCACTTCATTTCTGCAAAATGTGCGAACATTTTTATCTTTTTGAACAACGATCAACATGTTTGGCGGGACATCGAAAAGTGGTGAAGGAAGTTTTCGTAGATCTTTAAAGAGGAACAAATTTGCTCTGTGAACTTTTTGCATATATGTATATCTTGCGTAATATTTGACGAAAATGAGAATTTTGGATGTTCAGAAAAAATCTCCGCCATTTGGTCAGTTCTCAATAATTTCGAAAATTTTCTATGAATTTTGAAAGTGTAAAATCCGTTCCAAGAACCGAAAAAAGTGAATTATCTCAATTAGTTGAAAAAATGTTGTCTTTGTTTTTCTATGAATAGGCGCTATACTGCTTATACCTTTTTTATACCCCATAATTATTATAGTTTCAGCGAGATATCTTTTTTTGATTAAAAAAAGGAAAAAATATTTTAAGAGTGGAGTCTAGGCTATCGGCGCCTACTATTACGGCGCAAATAAACAAGTATTCTCTAAAATAACAAGAATTATTCATAATAATATAAAATATCGGTATCGGCAATCTTGCTTGTCGGCGTCACAGACTGAAATTAAAATATATATTGGAAAAGGTTGAAGATGTAACTGAAAGTATTTCTGTCACTAATCACGTAAGCCGAATAACAGACATTGGAAAGGCCCTTTAAATTTATTTATATTATTTTTTTGATTAGTCACAGCGGTGCCTCCCGACCCCCATGAGAGGCTGGAAAGGCGTAAGAGTTTGAAAAAAATTGTTTCTGCGAATTATAATTCTTCTACAAAAATTCTTCTCTCAAGTCAGAATACAATAAAGTTATAAACTGTTTTTAACTTGGTTGTCTTTCTCGTGAATTATGAGTATTTGTACGCTTTTAACGTAAGTGAAAAAGTAACAATGTATCTACAAGAATTGTGCAATTTATAACTATTATAAGTATAATTTAATAAATTATTTCCTGGAACCGTGTTACCAAATTGTTTATCCCCTCTCCCCCAGATTATGTACAGAAAAGGACCTAGATATACCAAAGACTCAGCTAAATAAAAATCTTATTCGCCCGAAGAAATCAATTGTACGAAATATTGTAATTATTATACATTATTCCCTAAATACACTCAAATAATACAAGTTTCAAAATAAATTTCTATTTATTCTCCTTCACGTCTCTTGAACGTGAAATAAGACAATATTATATATTCTTCTCACTACATATATAAATTAGGTGGAGTCTGCACTGCCGGCGCGGCGCCAGCAACGAACTACCTTGCCGGCGCCAGCAAGAAAGCCGTTTGCCGTCTGTTTTTCACGAAGAACGAAAATGCGAAATACGAAAAAAGAGAGAATCACGTATTTAGTCATGCAAATACCTGAACGTATAATTTTCAAGGTCAAAATGGATAAAAATCCTGTTTTTAAAAAGAAAAATAATCTGTTCACATTTTTCCATGAAAATACGGTGAGCATAGATATCAAGCATTTTCGGTGTGAATAGAAACTTCGTTAAACATAACCGATTATTCATCTAAATTAAGAAAATTGTTCATAATTAGAATGAAAAATGATCGATTTAATTACTTGATTGAATAGATTTTGAAAAAAAAAAATATATTCGCGAGCACATTCGCATCGGGCGCTTCGCGCGCGGCTCGCTTCGCTAGGGCGCGCGACTGTTGGATCTCGCGCTTCGCGCTCAATAATGGGTTACCTCGCGCTTCGCGCAAGGATATTTATTCTGTGCATTTGAAATGCTTAAATGAAACTTCATCAAAAACATTTATTTTAGATCCTAAGTATTTATATGCGTCTTCATATCCTGATTTGTCTACGCAATTAGGTATAGTTTAAGATTAAGTTGCTCAAAGCTGTGTAGGCTTTTTGAGTTACACATTATCATTGTGAGACTCGCACTCTCGATTTTTGACAGAAATTGTTAAATGCATATTTATGTTCTGTACCACCTTACAATAAAAAACTGCATTCCTTTCTTCAGACATTCTTCCTTATTATCGCGCGTTGTTATGGTAAAAATAGGATTTTTGTTTTCATTTATTATTTTTGATGGGTGAAACAAAATACCCTACAAGTGGTCTTTTAGATTTTTCACGTATCTCGCGTCTTTTGGCGTGGTATTAGAATTTTCGATTTTTACATATCAATTTCGATAAATAAATTGAAAACGAGGAGTTCTGTACAAAAATTGTAGGAGGAAATGTTTAGGAATTTCTAAACGCTGAAATTCCTCAAAATTAGAATTTCCGACTTTTTTCATAGTATTTTCGAAAATTGAAGAAAATAAAAAGTCCTATTAAAAAATAGTTTAAATAAATTGTGTAGGAGTTTTTAAAAGCTATCATTTCTTTTTGAGACTTTCTTTCGTATTTCGCGTCGTTTGGTTCGAAATTTGAATGTTGTGGTGTCAAATTTCGGACAATTCTAATACTTTCTCGATCATAAATGACCAGAATGTAATAAATTATAATAAATCTGTATCTGGATTCTGAGTGAACAACTTTTGTCTATCAATTTTTTTCTTACCGTCTGTCGTTCTTCCACGAATTCTTCATTTTTATTTTTAATGTCATTTTTTATGATTAAAACCAAAACTGCACGTCTTCTAAAAAAATAAAACAAAAACTACGCGTCCTGTCAAGAAGTGATAAGGAAGAAATTTGTTGATCACATTTGTTAACACAATTTTTTCTGTTCATCTTTTTTCGTATTTTGCATAGTTCGACCACAAAATACAATTTTTGATTTTTAATCATTTTTTGTGTGATCAAAATTTGAATTTTTGAATTTTCAAGAAAATTCAGAAAATTGTTATGATAATGTTGGAGGGCTTTTCAAAAGCAATGTTTTTCTTCTCTTAATTTAATCAACATTATTTCTGCGACCAGCGAGACGACCAGTCACAGGGGTGCCTCTAAGCCCCCCCCCCCCCCACGAGACGTGGTTTTTTGTCATTTAGAAGCATCAAATATTTCCACATTTTTAAATATTTGATCACATTTATGGGTTTTAAGTTTTTACTATGATTATTTTATTGAGTCTACTAAAATCTTATTTTATTACAAAACTATTGCCCGTTTTACCATACGCCCAGGGGGAACTCGAGTCAGTTGTGGAGAATGCTCAGTGTAAGATCTACTGGAATTTCTCATTCTCCACCACTCA